>JAMWET010006545.1:0-195034 GCA_024036415.1 Prochilodus magdalenae
ACTCACCCTCCATCGTGACTCGCTCTCCATTCCTGACTCACCTTCCATCACTTTATCACCTCCTTCGCTGACTTGCCGATCATTACTGACTCACTCTCCATCACTGACAACCGTTTTTCACTGACTCATCCTTCATTGCTGACTCGCCCTCCGTCACTAACTTATACCACACACATTTTCTTTATGTGTAGTAGAATATTATTTTAAATTTACATAAAGTAAAGGTGCATGAGTGCTAATACAGCAGCTGATCACGTTACCTCCGTATTGCCCAAGTTTTTTATTTTATGTTTTCACCGCTTTAGGTTTTATTATTGCAATAGTTCCGATATTTGATCGATCTACCAGCCGTACTGATACAGACTGAACATGACAGTTCTATCAGCTCAGCTTCTCAAATACACTCTGCAGATTATGGTAATAACCTAGTGCCTAAGAGAAGAGGCAGAGCAGGTTCAGCTCCAGGCTTTAGGCTAAGGCTTTAAGCAGAACGGCTAGTCCGCTAGCACAGCTACTGAAGCTCCTCACTGCCTTGTTCTCTACGTCATGTTATAGATGACACTACATGATAAACACACAGCCACTGCAGCAGTGCACTGGTGTACAGTACTAGTGAAGATGTTGGTGACATGATGTTTTCAGGCACCAAAAGATATTTAAAAACATTGTGAAGGATGAGCTTTTCAACTGCCACCGTTACAACATTGCAGAACATAATAGTGTTCAATGCATCACCGTTTCTGTTTAATCAGTGTCTTGCAATATTCACAGCACACAGGGTATAAAGGATCAGTAGAAGCCTAGGATGGCCTATAATCTCACATAATTGTCACATAAGAGACATGAAAATTAACACTTCATTCATTCTGAACTTTAACAACATCACAAAGAACTCTAATAAATGCTAAACACCACAAACACAAATATAAATAAGAAACCTCTATAAATAAATATCAGTAATAAATATTTTCCAGATAATAATGTACATTTCCTTTGCGCCTTTTTATTTTTTTTTGTTTTTTACTGGTTTTACTGTCTTCCTAAGATATTTATCTTCCGAATGATTAAAAACAAACAAACAAGACAAACATGAGTTGCCTGTGACCGAAACGTACCTAATAGCGTGTAATATGAGCACTAATAACAGCTATGATTTGATTTGGCTTGGACTGGACAAGTTTCTGGATGTAGGCCACATCAATGTTCAGCCACTCTTCCGTCGAGGAATTGCGCAGTTGGCGCCAGATTTGGTGGATGCCTTCCCTGGCACAATTCTGAGGAGAGTTTCCTGTAGACTGCGATTTTAGCCACTGCTGGTAGACCCATGTGAAACGCTTCTATACACCTGCAAATTCAGCCACACTACAGCCTTTGGCACGCCCAAACACAATCACTCCTTTTAGCCAATCACTAACACCTGCTTTGTGACCCTAACAAGATTTTCACTGCACTGCACCACCTCTTTCAGTCTATGAAATTTATACACCTGCAGGTATTCATAGCTCCATCACTTGTGCAGCAGCATCTGCAGAAGCCTGAAATAACTACCACCTTAAAAACGCAAAGTGGCTGGTTTTTTGTTCGATGAGCTTAATTGCATGTAGGCTTCAGTAGCTACTCCATATACAGCTCACAGCAAGGACCATAAAGACATGTGGGCTCCAAACTGGATCGGCTGGAGTTGAAGTGGATCTGCTGGAGCTGCAACAGCAGAAAACGGTCAGACAGCAGTTCAGCGATATTCTAAAGCAGGATGAAGAAACAGCACATGGCACCACCAGATCTTTCCTTCTGTCACTTCCCACCTCTCTCTCAACGGCACCTGCTAATTTATGACTCTCCCTCAATCATGCAACTGCATTTTCACACACTATTAGCCTGGCAGCCATCAAGCCTCCATACTGTACATATCGCACGTGTATGCGTACAGTAGCCGACACATATATCACGCAGAATAAGGCTCATTAAATATCTGGCACCTGCTGCCATGGAGAACAATTAGCCCGCAGCACAGCTAGCAGCCTGCCATTCCTCTCTGTCACACTGGAGCCAGGTGGAGCTAATCGCTAATGGCTAGAACCAGGCAGGACTAAAGATTAAAACATTTATTAAAACATGTAGAGCACAATGCAGTTTGGTTTAAGGGGTGATGCACCTGTTTACATGCTAACTACTGTTAAACATGGAGAGAGAGAAAGCCTCCAACACTGCTGATACAGCACCAGATGGTCTGCAGCGCGTTTAGGCACAATAAGCACGGCGTCCAGGAAAAACTACTGACAGGCATCTCCTCACAGGCCTCCAACTGACAGGGGGCAGCCAGGACACTGCCAAGAAGAAATCAAGCCTCAGCTCTGAAGACAGCAGGGCTGTTCAAATGCATTAGGAAACCAATGGTATGAAATACGGTACCGGTCAAAGGTGTACTCCCAGCTACTCACAGGTTTCCTTATTTCCAGATTAATGATTTAATTTAGAATAAAACTGCAGAAATCAAACTATATTACTGTCCAAAATGGCAACTGTACGGGAGGATACACAGCTTTCTTAACTTGCAGTGGAGGCTGATATAATAAGAGGTGGCGATGTGAAGAATATTATATTGTGATACATTATATATGTGGGGTTTCCGGATATTTAACTGTGGACATGTAAATAGTGTAAGTCTGTAGAGTGTTTTAGAAAACCAAAAACATCCATTTATTTGGGTGTGTCTAACGTTTAACTAGTACTGTATGAATATGTACATGTATATGTGTGTGTGTATGTATGTGTATGTATAAATGAATATATATGTAAGTATATATGTGTGTGTATGTGTGTATGAATACATGTGTATTTATATGTGTGTGTGTGTGTATGAATATATGTGTAAGTATATATATATGTGTGTGTATGAATATATGTGTAAGTATATATATGTGTGTGTGTGTGTGTGTGTGTATGAATATATGTGTAAGTATATATATATGTGTGTGTATGAATATATGTGTAAGTATATATGTGTGTGTGTGTGTTTGTGTGTATGAATGTATGTGTATGTATGTATGAATATACGTGTGTGTGTATGAATATATGTGTATGTATATGTGTATGTGTGTGTATGTATGAATGAATATATAAGTATATATGTGTGTATGAATATATGTGTACATATGTGTGTGTGTGTATGTGTGTGTGTGTATGAATATATGTGTACATATGTGTGTGTGTGTATGTGTGTGTGTGTATGAATATATGTGTACATATGTGTGTGTGTGTATGAATATATGTGTACATATGTGTGTGTGTGTGTGTGTGTGTGTGTGTGTGTGTGTGTGTTTGGTGTAGTGTAGTGTAGTGTTCATGAATAAGACGCAGGAACATTGTAAAAGTTTTTATTATTGCACACAGAGGACAGTTAACCTCTAAACACACTTCACCAGGACGGCTAACACCACACTGCAATAACTACCCTAAGAGCCCAACATAGCAGAGCACACTTGGAATAACATCACCCATGTACATGTTAAGTCTCTCCTAACATGGCTGCGGTGTTGCCCAAGAGCCTGGGCGCAGAGGGGATTTATACAGATACACAACACTGAATCTGATCCACTGGTTTGCAGTTTATACAATACAGTCTCAGTATAAACACTCGGTTCTCCCGTTTTACCCGTGAAAGACTGCAGCTTAATTCATGTCTGTAGGGGTGACATCATGAGACATGCAAATGATTCAAGCTTCATGCTTAGACCCGCACGTGATGTAAGGCCTTATTGCTGCACCTGCCTGACTACAGAAACTCGGCCTGTCGCGCGCGCTTTCCCCTCTGACTCGTGCTGTTATATGGGGAGCGTGACAGGCGCAGTATACTGTACATCAGAGAGCAGTCCCATAGCACACTGGTCTTATCTGGGCGCTGAGCACGGTGCTGCTGTTTAACCAGAGAGGCGGTTTCGCTCTCTAGCTCGGTTCGTCTCAGTTCGCGTTTCGCGCCTACTACTCCTCACAGATAACCTCCTGATTGTCCAAGTCGTGGTTAATCGAGGAACAAAGTTCATGTCACAGACTCATTCACATTTCTTACACCCATTACATTTCTTTAGAGTTCCCGATCTGACCCTTCTTCACGTTTGATTCCTATAGCTAGGGTCACTGCAGGAGGCACTGAAAGTAAGGGTCCGTCTCTAAAGTGCAGGTTCTGTTTAAAACACACTGAAATACACAGATAATGTGATAATCTGCCACTTTTACAAAACTGGATGAAGAAAGAGAGACATACCATGTAAAACTTACACATAACCTGTCATAACTTTACTGAGACACAAAACATAAACCTACTGCAGAATCAAATCTTTTGTAATTTAGTAAAACACGCCCTACAAATATACTACAACCTTAAAATTGGTCATTTGTAATTTCTTTTTATTTAATAAACTGCTAGTGTGAAATAACAAGATCAAAAAAATGCCATGTACAATCTACAATCACTTATTAGATTAACTTACTTACGTTATATAACCATTATATTGGTAAAACAGAATTTTGGTTAATTACAAAAATAGAATTTTGCTCATTCCGATTCAGAATTAAATAAGTACTGTGAGACATTCATATGACATACAGATCTAATATTGCTTGTAGTGTACAGACACCTATCTGATGAACATACTGCAACCTTGATAATGCTGGTTGAATTTTAGTTACTTTTTATATTTAATAAATTACTACTGTGATACATCCGTAGTCCATCAACATCCACCACTAAAGTAACATCTGCTTATGGGCTGAACCCGCTAGAACAATCTGACCTGGCCAGTCTGGCAGTCGTTTCTCTGGTAATGTATTATATGGACAGTAGAATGGCTGGTTTCTGATGGTTGTATAGCCCTTCCCTGCTTCATATGCACCTACAACCCTCTTTTGTGAAGGCAGGAGAACTTCTGATCTATTGTAATACAACTCACATCAACAATCAGGAGTAAACTCAATATCTGTATTTTAAATATGACCAGCTCCTACAAAATTCTCTCTAATAATGTTCCTATGATTAGCAACCAACAGTGGTGCGCCTGATTCTAATGTGGGGAAGTCCTAACCCTTTCATTAACATTTCTGTTCATTACATTTAAAGATCAGTTTAAAAAATAGTTTTTAAAAAGCTCATACCAAGACATGGTAGACCACCATACGCTTTCATCTTTGAGAGACTGGATGATTCAGATCTGATTCAGATCCACAGATGTTTGAACTGAAACTGAACGCTGTGGGTATGAAAAGACGCGAACACCTGATGATATGTAAAGAAGACCACCTGCAAATCAAACAAAGAAGCTGCTGCTCTTCTCAGAACCATTCAGAGACCAAATCAGTAAATGCGTAACCAACTTCTAGGAC
This sequence comes from Prochilodus magdalenae, assembly GCA_024036415.1. Taxonomy (NCBI): domain Eukaryota; kingdom Metazoa; phylum Chordata; class Actinopteri; order Characiformes; family Prochilodontidae; genus Prochilodus; species Prochilodus magdalenae. The sequence goes on from JAMWET010006545.1 coordinate 5,380, forward strand.
TGAACCTTTGAACAATATTCCTGCAGACTTCAAAAATGAAAAGCAGGTCACCAGAAAACACCCCCATCTGTCTGTGATTTTCCTTGAGGGTGCTAAATGTTTTGAAACGGGCCCGGATTACAAATAATATTTTCAAATATAAAAATAACAGTAAAAGCTTTTTATCCTCCGAGGTGCAAATACTTCCTCCTGTTTCGCACTATTAAAAGAATAACCAAACAATCAAATCAGCTAAAACTGAGAGAGTGTATGATGCACTGAGTGATACAAGAGAGATTTGCAGGCCTCGTGCGCGCTCTCTGCTCTCTGCCTTATTTATTTCGTTCACAAGCAGCAGTGAGCTCACAGGGGTAAAATAAATTCAGAAATGAGGGAGAACTTATCGAGCCCCAGAGACCCTGCCTTCCGCTCTCTCCTGAAGCCCATTCAGCACAGGCCCCCCATCAGGCGGGTTGTCAGGCATTTGGAGCCAGGCTGGGGGCCGCATGGAGAGAGGAGCCGGACTGGAATGAGTTTGCCCTGGTCATGTAGAGCAGGTGTCAGATACAGAGGCAGCCAGCAATCCATCACCAACAGCACCGCCTGTCAGGAGGAGAGTAGCTGAAACGGAGGGTGAGAGAGTGACTGGGGAAGAGGTAGGAGACACACGCCTTGTCAGAGTACCTTCACCCCCCACTGCTTCTCTCTAGCAAAATACACCTCCAGGGAGGCTTCAGGAGGAGGGGGTCAGGTCAGTTGTGTTCCTGTTAGATGCACATGCATAAATTCTCACATACATCAGGCTGGCAGTGTTTACGTACACACGTACACACACAACACATGTACAGTACACCATCTGGCCATTTTATTAAGTACACCTCCCTGTATCTACACACTTCACCATACAGGAGCATCTTGTGGTTCTACAATTACAGACTGTAGTCCATCTGATTCTCTGCATACGTTGTTGGCTTCCTTTTTACCCTGTTCCAGTCAGGGTCAGGACCCTCACACAACCACAACATCGTGTGTTGCACAGATCCAGCAGTGCTGTATCCACTCTATTAGATACTCCTTCCCTTGTTGTTCCACATCGTCCACCCAACTTGTGTTGGTTATACTCTAGTCCTTTGTGGTCACAGGACATTGGTCACAGTACACTTCTGGCCGGATATTTTTGTCAGTGTTGCTACAGTGCTGATATACATCCACTGTGGGGGTCCTGACCACTGAACAGGCTAAATGTATGCCTAGAAGCAGATGGACAACAGTCTCTTGTACAACTACATCGCAGTGCATTTATAATACTGTATATCTAAGATATATGAACTTATAAAATGGATGATATCAGGTAGGTGTACTCAGTGTGTATGTACAGTGGACACAAAAACACTTCTGACACATCAAACTGACATGTGGAGAAAGCCCGGACACCTTTAAACAGACTGCACTAACGGTACTCCCAAGCAGAGATGTGGGAAAGTCTCAGTCTGCAAACCTGCAGAAACCTGAAAAGACACTACTCGAATGATGGTTTTGATTGTGAACATTTTTTTTCAACACAATTAAATGTCCTAATGTCCACTATATCCTAATACTTTTGCTGTCCAAAAATAAATTGTAGAATTTGGCAGTAGTACAATTACAATTACTAAAAGTTTAGAAATAGTAGCATGGTAACGTTTTAACTGGCATTGGTGGATCTGCGATGAACTGTACCCCCTAGTATTGGTTTTTGACCTTGTCCCGTACGTAGAGATTTCTCTGGATTCTTTAAATCTTCAAATGATATTATGCAGCAGAGATGATGAAATCTAATAGGCAATAGTTCTTCATTATTTTTACACTGTTGAGAGTGTCAGTGACAGTGGTAAACCCTCTCCATCGTTACATCTGAAATGTTCTCATGGTGTCATTTTAATTAAAGATAGGGCTCTTATGATTTTATCATCACTGTATTGTTTATACATTTTACACAGTATCACAAACTGAGGAAGACTAAAGACTACCTTTGAACTGTAGTGATTTGCAATGCACCCCAAATACACTGGCTAGCTCAGTTTCATCTTTATGGAGTTATGTTAACCAGTCTTGTGACTTTCTCTTATTCATTTAGCTAGTGGAGTCCTAAACAGTGCAAAGGAAAACAAGTGAAACTAAAGGTTACAAAAAATATAAAAAAAATCTCAATCTCCATTTTCAAAATTGTAAATAATTTACAAAAGAATAATAGACTTTTTAATGCCAGTGCAAGTAAAAGATTATAGAGAATGTTTATTTTGTGTGTGTATGTATATAAACATAGTGGGTTTTTTTGGTCAATGATAAATTGATTGAGTTGCAGTTTAATTACTGCATTTCTATGCAATATAAACATACCAGCTGTTTAATGTGGTTACAAAAACAAGCCAGAGCACAGGTTTCCTTAAAAAAAACTTTTATTGTTCATAAGGAAGGAGTAAGGAGTTACAACAAACATGCGTCTTACCACAACAGAAAAGAAAAAGATATTGCACTGGTTTAACTAGCAGTTGTTTTCCTCCTCAGCCCATTCCTGTTCATTCTTTACTGTACAAGCCCCATCCATCTCAGCCCCAGAGGACAAACACTGCATACACACAGAAAACCTAAGATATCTACTATGGCACCCCACCACGTCCTGGAGAAGACCTTCAGGATAGTGCTTCAACTAAGCATCTGCTCGGTCCAGTCATGATCCCATTTCACAAAGTGTAGTGCGTGTGGCAGCAGTCTTGATGCTCTTAGAAATGTAAGTGTAATAAACTCTGCACAAGTGCCACTCCACATTCTGTACACTAGACATGTTCCTACTAGCATTCGTGGATTCTAACTTATGTAAAGGGCATTAGGGAACGTAATGACTCAGTGGTTATATGTGTGGGCACTGATTTCTAGAAACAGTGAGTAAATGACGTGTATACTCTAGTGGTTTACTGTTATTCAGAAATATGACATGTTCATATGGTATACAACTATCTCGGGATTCTGACATTTGACCAAATCCCAACAAACAACCCAAGCATCTTCACCTTCATAATCTTCATATGAGTGCAATCACCACACAATGCCAATACATAGCACTCTAAGATGTCGATTCACTTAGAGGACCCTAAATCTCCATTGTTAATTAAGCTTTATTTGTGTTTTCTATACGTAAGGAAATTGGCTTAGACTTTACAGTAATAGTATAGACTTATAATGCTTAACCACAGGCTACGAACTACAATGCAGAGTGGTCATAAAGCTCCACGTAAACCTATATTAACATTAGAAAGGCCCATTCAAAAAAGCATCAGCTGTCACAACGGCTGGTTTAGCCAAAGTCATCAGAAAGTGCATCAACTGACACTTGCTGGAACAAGCCGTGTGTGTCAACTTTCATGAAAGCTTAAGCAGGTCACGAAGTCTTATGAACACTACCCTAAGGTAAAGTGTTAATGCAGACTTTCTGCTGTAACAATGCTGCATAACCTCCCCCCCACATTAAAATCTCTTGGGCAACATGGTCACTCGTGAAAGCTTGACAAGAGACAATGGTTCACTGACTTGCCATACTCTAAAGATATGCCACTGCACACATCAAAATGTGCTTTTAAAAAAAAAACTAAACAAAAAAACAAAACAAAAAAAAAAGTCATCTACATCAGAGGCCATTTTCCCTACTTTAAGTCTAGTTAAACTGAACTTAACTTTAAGATTCGGTCTACTGTTAAGCCATCTGAAAGTCCCAGGGCTTACTGAGTGTAGGGATTTGGCCACGTCGGTGCATGACGTATAAGCATCCTCCATAACAATCTACCCTCACATACTACTTCAGAATCTACCTATACATACAGAAAAGCCATCTCCGGAACACCATTCAACAAAATGTGTGTTAAATCCTACTTCCTACTTGGTGCCTGTAATTCACAAGCTAAACTCTGGTGCTTAATGTCCGGAACCAAGCATCAGGCTCAAAAGCTATCAACAGCTTTCCATCCTATACGATTTAAAAAAGCTAAAATGTGCAAGGCATTCATTCACATTTCATATGGACCGAACACTTATGAATGTATCGCATATCTGTACATACCATCATGTGGCTTTAATAGTCACTAAGAGACATTTCAAAAAGAGAACCAAAGAAAGTGGGCAGAAGTCTATAAAGTAGGGGTGCACTGACGATTCTGTTGGAAAGGGTATTTAACATTAAACTGAAATATCCTGGTTAACACCGGAACTATTTACGAATCACTAGGGAACACCAGAAGGCAAGAGAGAAAAACCATTCAGTATGCTGTAAAGAGGGACCTGTAGCTTTATAGGCATCAACCTTTTAACGCATGGCGGTGTGAACACATCAATGTAAAGTAGTAAGATAATAACAAGTAACCCGGGGTTAAATGATTGGTCAACCCCTCCAAACCCCAACGGGCCTGGGATCTGACTGGACTGTATTTTATTAGTTTTCCATTCATATGACAAAGTAAAAAGGGATTGTGCAAATACATTTTCGCCTGCTTTTCACAAAAAGGCTAAATCAGACAGAGCTAACATGGCAAAGACAGGACACTGATCTAAGACGCCCTCCCACTGCCACTAGGTATAAAACTGACACCACAACAGAACTTTAAATATTCATTTATATGAGCGCAGACATACACTCACGCACATACACTCACGCACATACACTCAGTCATTAACAAGCATGTACAAGTCTTCTAACCTTAAAAGATTAGTGGTAATTATACAGAAAGAACACAGCAAGTTGGTCCAGATATTAAAAATAAGAACATTTTAGTTGTTGATAAAACAGAGAGCAGGGGCTAGAAATAAAAACAATCTGGTTCCACGCATTTCAGGAGCGTGAGTGCCATGTGTACAAGCATGAAGTCAGACGGTAACTAGAACATGCCATCAACACTACTCCACCACATACATTCATTTTTACATCCAGCATGTACAAATGCCCAGTTATCTAACTATCACTAACAGACAGAAAATGCCAGGAGAATTTTCACAGGTTCGTATGCTGGGCTATATCTAGACAGCTTGACCTCCCAGCGTAAGAACTCACAAGATGCGCAACTGAAAGAAGAAATTTCACAACATTTCATTCGGACCTCTGAAACGCGTGGAATTCAAGCTTTTTATTGGAGAACAAATTTGGAGGTGAAATCACTTCTTGTTAGCGACTACTTTTTGTTATCACTATAGACACAACATTAGTGTCCTAGATTCATGAACCATGCAATTTGCTTAATACCTAATTTATTTTTTAAACTGGTGTAAGGGAGACTAATGGAAAATGAGGTTTGGTTTTCAGCCGACTACTGGAGGGTGCTACGACATTAAGTTGATGTGTTTATACAAATTGCTAAGCATACGCCATATTTATTGCTAAAATACATTTCCCCCCCATGATGACCAGCAGAGGGACTTAAGGAGTGAGTTTTTCCAAGTCTGTTAAGGCACAACTAGAACTATAAAGCAGAGAGCCTAATCATGTGGAGAGGTACTGGCATGAATGAATTTACTTTTGAACTGTTTATTTCTAGCCCCATATTTTCCTTTTTTGCCAAGAAACATGACGTTATTAAAAGCAATGAAAAGGTGTAATGGGAAAACAATAAAAATGATACAAAGCCCCTGTTAATGTAAGAATCACACAGTATAGAATGATCCAAAATCAAGTTGCTATACTCCCTTGTCTGTTTCTTCTTTCATCTCTATCCTCTCACTGTTAGTGTGCACTGTTCTTTTTTTTTTTTTTTTTTGTAGTTTTTCAAACATGCAAGTGTTGAAATTTGCAATAAGTTTTGCTAATTGATATTTTTCTGTGCAAGGCTGCTACGTCTTCTTGCTGGATTTGTCTTGTGGCATGGAGGAGCTGGGTTTGGCCTGGCTCTGGGACTGTGCTTCAGGTCCAGGCCTCAGGGGGGTGCTGCTGCGTGGAGTGCCCGGCCTGTCTTGTGGTTCTCCTGTTGTTTGTGAACAGTCTTTTGGGACAGAGGGCCTCTTTGAAGCTCCTTGATGCTCCAGAGGTCTCTGAGAAGTGGAGGGTGGCTCAGATTTAGTGGATGGTTGTCTAGAGGGTAATTCAGGCATTTGGCCTGTTTGGGAGGCAGGAGCTACAGATGGAATTGTGTCCGAAGAATTGGAACAGTCCAAACGGGGCTCTTTGTTTTTTGGGTGTGCTTCTGCCTGGGGCCTTGGCTCCTTGCCCCTCTCATGGGCTTCTTTGGTCCCTGGTATGTTGAGCTTCACTGGGCCCAGCACACTTTTGGCCACAGTAGCCAGCTGAGAAACCACTTTATCCACTCCACTCTCAGAGGATGTGTATGTAGAGGATGTGGCAACGGCAGCAGCAGCTGCTGCTGCTGCTTGCCTTCGGTTGTCTGCCTCCTTCATCTCCTTGGTGATACCTCCTGTTGGTGTAGTGGACACTGGAGATTCTCTGGCCACTGTTGAAACTGTGCTGGCCTCTTGCTTGCTGCTCACTTTGGCCCTGGGCTCAGCAGCTTTGGGTGTTCTCCGGTCTAGAGGGGGTGCTGTGGGTTTGATAAAGGTGTCCTTGCTGACAGTGGTAAATGCACTGCCAGGAGTGGAAAAGGTGCTAATCAGAGGGCTTGGCTGAGGAGCGCTAGTTTTAGCACTGGACAAACAATCTGGAATCCTTCCTCCTCTGTCGCTGGAATCTTCTGCTAGTGCTGAGGTAGAGGCAGGAGTGGGAGAAGATATCGGAGTCTGGCTGAGTTTCTGCTCTGGGGCTTTGGCTTCAGCCTGTGGCTTTGACAGAGATGTAGCTTGAGTTTGTTGGGACTGTAGTCCTTGGCTGAGCTGAGGAGAGCCTGGCTGAGCAAGTGTGGAAGGATTCACAGACAGAGCAGGTGAAGCAGCAGGCCCCATCCTGACAGCATGGGGAGATCCAATCACTGTTGTGGGTCGAAGTACATGGCTAGGATGGACAAAAGCTGTTCTGCGTCCATCCTGGCTATCCTCCGACCCCTCATCTGTCTCATCCTCAGAGGAATCCACCTCATGGATAGCATCTTGTTTCTGCAGAGACTCTCTGCGCTCAGCGCGGTCCTGTCGGATAGCAGACAGCTTGTCCTTTAGCTTGCTCTTGCCGGAAGCCAACCCCAGAGAGCCTGCTCCGGAGTCAGGGCCTTCCTGCCGGCTCAGTTTTCGGGCCGAGTGCTTCTGCAGGCTGCCCTTTTCTGCGGGAGACACCCTCCCTCCCAGCAGGGTCTCACTAGCGGACTCCTGCAGGCTCTGCAGGCTGGGGTCCCGCTGGAGCATCTCCTTCTTAAACTCAGAGTGAGATATGTCTAGGCTATGCTTGCGGCTAGCGCCCACGGGCAGCTTCTTATCCCCCGCTGAGGAGGGAGAGGGGGATGAGGAGGAGGAAGAAAGAGAAGCTGCTAATTTCTCAGCGGATTGCACACGTTTGAGAAGTGGAGAGCGAGGGGGGTCTGCGCTCTTTGGCCGGGCGATCTGCCGCACCAATGGAGGAGAAGAGTGAAGTTTGACTGGGAAAGACTGGCCGATGGAAGAGCTGACCAAAGCGTGGCTAGGCAGGGGTGAAGGAGAGCGCTGGGGGGAGGTGCTCTGGGGCGTAGGGGACGGCGTGCGGGCCAGTGGTGAAAGGGGAATGTTACCAGCAGACTTGCGGCGAGGGGAGCGGTACTGACGTTGTAGCTTTGGGGCGAGGCCATGTAGTGAGCTTGGCCGAATCTGGCCAGAACTGGCAGGAGAGTTTGGAACACTGGAGCTGGGAGAGCTGCTCTGAGATGAATTCCCACCAACTGGAACAGAAGAAAGCACAAACAGTTCACATGAGGGTAACAGCAATTTTAATTCACTTTTGCTTCCAGTTTATCACCAGCTTAGTGGAGCAGTACTTCCAAAATGCACAGTCACAACACACTTGCTATGCAAGGAATATCCCGCTCTTAGGAATCAAAGAAACAAGAATCTCAGAAAATGTGGGCAAAATAAATATGCTGGGACTTAATTAGATGTACTAGAATTGGTGAACCATTTATTGCGCCACAACAAAAAGGGGCCAGTATGATTGGACAGCCCTTCAACAACTGTAACAATCACCACACATTTTGTTAACTTTTTACCAGTGTTTTTTTTTTTTACTGGGAGATCAGACTCATAAAAGAGTTCTCTATAATACAGAACTCTTGACAAATGACAAAAAGCTTTACCAGAGTGAGCTGAATCCGGTGTTGAGCGGTAGCCCTGTGTAGGGGAGCGAGGGGACATGTGTGTGGGAGAGCCAGGCACACTCTCTCCAGAAGAGACAGACCGGTTCAAAGACGACAGACTGCGGCTGGTGTGAAGGAGGGATGCATGCTTAGTGATCTTCCGAAACAGCGAGTTTCTCTTCTTACTGCTGGAGAACCCACAAACATACATATATAAGTGCAGGAACACATATTTCATTTGTTAGGGAACAGTGCTAGACATAGAAATCTGTCCTGAGAAAAGCAATGAATTCATACCTGTCCTGTCCCTCTTTGGTCTTAGTCTTCTTGTTGCGTCGTGCCATTTTGGACTTGTAGCTGGTTTTGCGGGCAGGACCCACCTTAATCGATGTGTTCTCAAAAGGTGTGGCAGAAATAGACACCTTAGTACCACTCTATAAGAAAAAAAAACAGGTTTTAAATGCATTATCTCAGTGAATGTTGGCATAGTAGAGTGAGAGAATGTGTTTTGTGAGAACAGACCTTGAGGATGAGTTCCACAACTTCGGTGTGTACAAGGCCATGGACCGGCTCTCCATTAACATGTGTGATAAGATCTCCCTCTCTTAGGCCTGCCTCATGAGCTGGTCCTCCCTCCTCCACATGCTAGATAAATGCATCACATCGCAGTACTGTTAGGGAAATACTGCTACAACAGGATTCCAAACATACTGCATATTATTTTATTCTTTATTTGTCATAGGCAATTTGAATCTTAGCTTTCCCTCCTGCCTATTAGTTCAGTAGCACTTCTGCTGCATAATCACTCAATACAGCACCTTCATTATAGCACTCACCCAGACCATGTGGTGTACGGTGTAGATGTCTGTGTCTCCCATATAGACACGGATGGCCCGCAGGGTAAAGCCATACTTCTTGCCCGCTCGGTGAATAATGATGGCGGGCTTGACTGTGCAGACAGCAGGGGAAAGATCCCGGCTGGGAGAGGAGTCCCGTGATGAGGGATTGGAAGAGAGAGAGTGAGGAGACATGGGGCTGGCCAGAGGAGATGCTCCATGATGGTCTGAAGTCAAGGTGAATGGGGGACAAATACAATTAATTTCTAAAAAAAAAAAAATTACTTTAAAAACATTTGCAGTGCGAAGTCTAAAAAAGGTCAATATCAAACGTGTTGTTTTTTTGTATCATAAATTAATTAATTTTCGATTCATCCTTTAGAATTAACCAGTCTGCTGTTTGCTACTGTAAATGAGTACAAAAATCTGTAAAACAACTGCCCTGTGTCACAGCTCAGTCAAACAGCAGTCTAGCTGAAACACTCAAATCTTCAACGTGAATGAGTGGCTTGAGTGGCAATGTGAACTCAGATGCTTAATTAGGTGTGTGGTCAACATAAAGGACTATCATAAACGAAAAGTATTTTTCACATATGTTACTGCAAGATCAGACCACATAAAATGCTTAATAGTATCATGGATAATTTTCATGATTGGGAACTGAACAAAACATGTTTAGGGGAAAAACAATAAAAACAAAAACTTACACAAAGGCACTTACTAACCTGCAGGGATCATGAGAGACAGAGTTGTGGCTGAGGCTGATTTGATGACCTTGTTGAGAGGTCTCGATGTGTGTTTCTCTGTGTCTCCTGACAGCAGTCTGTGGCGAGCTCTACGAGCAGCCAGGTCACTGATGGCCTTTGGAGTGGAGTTATCTGCTCCATCAGTACCACTGCAACGAGGAGAGCCTCGGTCCCCTACATCACCAGAACTACCAGCTACACACGTACACAAAACACAACACATTCCTTATAAGTGATGTGAATGATGTGAGCTGTTGTATATTCATTGCAAGTTGTTCAATTTCAGTTACAGGAGAGTAATGAGTTCACTAACGTGTAAGTGTTGCTCGGCTAGTTTGGCTGGAGGTGGATCCTGGTGTGGTTGGAGACTCATCCAGTTTGAGCTCCCTCTCCACAGGTAATTCTGGGATAGCAGACCGTAAGTCTTCGCTGCGTGGCCCCCTGACTGGGGTTTTCCTCGCACCTTCCTCCTCGCTAGAGATGGCAAAACGAGGCATTTCAATGATGGCTGAGCAGCAGCGGCGCCGCACTGTCAGTGGAGGGCTGGAGTCACTCTCGGTGTGCGACGACTCTGACACGGACAATCGCTTACGCAGGCTGAAGATAAACATACACATTACATATATATTACTCTAAAACTGCTTCAGTAGTTCATTACTGCCAACTGGCTCACAACACAGCAAGGCTGCAACAATTATCAATAAAACTAACAAATAAATCAATCATTATATTTTTTACATTATATATCACATTCCTCATATTCAATAGCGGAACATTAAAAGACAAACATATATATAGTCATACCACCAGCTTATGGAACCGTCTCTACCCCTGGGCCACCATGGCCCTGAACACCTCAGGATCAATAGCCCCCCCCCGTTCAAAGGAATCTGACTAGTAATGTGGTCCTAGAGCCACCCACCCCCACACTCATTATGTCTCTCCCATAAGTTGGCTACGAACGCATTATGTACAGTGTGTATTATACCTATACAAAGATACATAAATCATTAAGGATACTCGAGTCTCTATTAAGATGCTATTGCACAGAATTGCACAATCTCTTCATTAGCATATTGCATACCGCACATGTTCTGTTCTTCTGCCTGTTAAGACTTTTACAAGACAGTTACAAAAGCAGACAGACTTTATAGTATATGTTGTATGTATATAAACACACAAACACACACACACACACACACACACACACACACACACACACACACACACACACACACACACACACACACACACACACACACTACTGTTTCTGCTTTCTTTTCGTATTAATATTGTGGTTGCTTAGTCTGGGAGCCAGCAGTGAAGAATTTCATTGTACAGTGAAATTTTGTTTTTCTGTGTATAACACACACAGAAAAGAAGAATCCTAATCATATTTGCCCCGACATTTCAATCCTGTTATCGGCTGGATAACTGTGTATACCATATAAACACCAGGGAGCCTTGTACAGAGCCTTTTAGAGGCACAGCACTCCACGGATCTAACTTGAAACTCACATTACGCAGGCAGAAATTTATCCACAAGAGAGCACCATAAATGCTTGAATGGGTTTAAGTGCTTGATAAGAACAGTGCTTTGCATTAATGACATTATGCATTCTTAATAAAACAAAATCAAGTATTTTTTTTCCTGTAAGTAAACTTAGCAATGACTAAACAACTATTTACTATTTTTTGTCATCCTACACATTAACAAGGCAGCAGTCAAGGTAAACTGGAGCTCTTACATCTCAGGTGAGCCCACCAGCCAACTGCGGTCACGAGACTTGAGTCCACTGAGGCTATCGATGCGCTCTGCACCCTCCTCACTTAGGCTGCGTTTGGTCGGAGGAGGAGTGCGCTTCTCCTCATGCAGGGTCAGACGCTCCATACTGCTGTACACCTGAGCACAATACACAAACAAATGCTGCATCAGATTCCTGTGGAGCTTCTCGAGATGGTTTTAAAGGGTAAGCCTCCCAAAACACCCAGAGATGCAATACAAGCCAACAAAATGATTTATGTGGTGAGCCTGAAAATGTGCATGTGTTCATTTTGTACCTTGCTGAATCGTGGCGAGCAGGAAGAGAACTGGCGGATCTCCATGTGCTCGTCATCATTTGTATCCTCTTCCTCATCAGAATCCACATGGTGGTACCTATCAGAGCGAGCTACAACGAAGGATGGATAAATGAATGAACAAGTGAAATAGAAAAGAAAAAAAAAAAGATCTGACTTTTTCCACAAGTTTGCTCTTGGTGAAAAATGTGATACTGTGAGAAAACTGAAAGCTTACTGTCAAAATAGCTGGTATCATCCTCAGACTCGAGTTGAGGAATAAACTCAGCCTTTTGTCTCAGCAGACTATTCCAGTCCAGATCTGTGAAAAACCTGTGCTGCTTCACCTCAAACGCACTCCCTGTAGTGAGACAGAGAGGGATTCAACTCATGTTCTGTTACCTCCAGGCACTGTCTCACTATGTCTGGTTCTGTGTCATTCCACAGATCCTTTTCCAGAGCAAAAGAACAACACATCAACATCAAAAAGCACACTGAATATCAAGGGCAAAGCACTAAAACACAATTACACACACAGAAAAGGCTGGAACAAATTAAAAATAAAGCCTACTCTGACCTGTACATGAACAAAAGTAGAACAAAGATGAAATCATTTACTTGGCCAATGTCATTGTTATTTGTAAATATACTCTAATTCTGAAACTGATGCTTGCAGTATGTTCCAAACACGTTGGGACAGAGGAAGCAATTTAACTTAGAAATACTGTGAAACGTTCTTAAAGCATCTTAAACTAGTGATGCAGTCATGCCTGGATATAGAAAAATCACCAGAGAATTTGAGTTATAATGAGTTCTTTATGAGTATAATGAGTCGAAGCAAAATCACTTTGTATGCATAAAAAAATATCCATCAGTTTAAAGTTCTTCAGCCACATATTACAAGACTATTAGGTATGTTATGCTCAACACTGCATTTAAAGAATCCAGGGAAATCTCATGCGTAAAAGATAATCCTAAAAACAATGAATACATGTGACCTTCACTAGTCTCAGGAATACTTTCACAAACTATTATTAATAAACACTGTCAGTACATCCACAAACGAAAGTTAAGACTGTACAGTAGAAGTTATATGTCAACAACGTCCATAAACACTACTGCCTTCTTAGAACTGAAATGGACTGATGTTACTGTATATAAGACATCGGTACCGTATTGCGGTATAATAAGTCAATCATTCACATTGTTTATAGAAATAATGCATGTTATATTCTCCAGGTCAAAGAGGACTGGTTCCAGTGTAAGTTCAAAAGCCAACATTGATCATGATTTGGGGGGTATAAATGGCTTAAGATGAAAATCTCATCCAGGGCCATCCGTGCTTGTGGCTTGGCTGCAGTTTAAGATGGTGTCACAATGAAAGCGTTTGTTTTATTATGCTCAAAATAAACCAACAAAGGCTCTGTGCAGCTGCACAGCTGAAGACGAATATAACAGAAACAAACATCTATGCTTTTAAAGCTGAACAAGTTTGACTTAGTGTTTTAAAGTGCTATTAAGTAAAGATGATGTAACATACAGGAAATCACACTCTTTGTTTTAAACATTTTGCAAGTTTATATTTACCTTTTTGTATTGCCATTTTATACAACCAAAGAAAACTGATAATACTAAAAGCACAGTTGTTGTCCATGTGCAGTTGTGTGTGCATACCTGTTCCTAATCGCTCAAGTGGGTTTTGTCTGAGCAATTTGGAAATGAGATCTTGAGCATCTGGAGGAAGAGCTTCATCTTCCTCAGGCCAGATTATCTCATCTACAGCAAGTAGAAAATAGATAAGTCAGGGCTGGTTAAACCTAGCAGGTGAAGTGTGAAGCACTACATTATGGTGAGTAAGATATAAAGTTGCATTAATTAAAGTATTAAAGTAACTAAGTACTAACCACTGATGACTTGTCCAAACAGTTCCTCAGGAGTATCTCCGAAGAAAGGGGCACAGCCTACCAAAAACTCATACAGGATGACACCCATGGCCCACCAGTCCACAGGTTTCCCGTAACCCTGTCTGAGGATCACCTCTGGAGCAATGTACTCAGGGGTACCACACACCTGAGGAGTGGACAGAATGAGAAACATATTACATGACAAGACAAACGAGGACAGAGACATATAAACACAAGCCAGGCTGTTGGCGGGTCATACCTGTTTGTCTAGAAACTCGCGGGCATCTTTTTCAATGTGGCCCTCATACAGGTTAGTTGTAAGACTCATGAGGCCAATCTTGGACAGACCAAAGTCTGTCAGTTTGATGTGTCCCATTGATGTGATGAGGAGACTTTAGAATTGGAAACAAAAGACACTGGTCATATTGTTGCATGAAAGGAGAATTATTTTATATTTTATGTTATGTCTGCTCATCTGTCATAGTCCCAGTCCTGGAACTCTATCCACTGCACAGTTTACCCTAATAACACACATCTGATCCAGGTACTGTAGGCTTTTAGTGGCAGCTAAATAATAGAGCCAGATATGTTTGATCTGACCTCTGCAGGGTGATAGCCCTTTAGGACCAGGACTGGGCACTTTTGAAATATACCAAACAGACACAAATCCTAAATGATTGGTGGGCTTACTTGTCGGGTTTTAGATCTCGATGCACAATGCCATAGTTGTGCAGATATTCCAGCGCGAGCACAGTCTCAGCAAAGTACATGCGTGCCATATCCACAGGCAAAGCGCCAATGTGCTTTAGTAGAGTGGCACAGTCCCCACCTGAACAGAGTATGACAACTGATGTTTAATAGACAGTCTACATAAACTACTGTTCAAAACAGAATTACCTGTAGTATTAGTAATATTCGCTATATAATAATAATAATACAATTCCAAGGCATCAAATTTCTTATTTTTTATAAGAATAAAAAAATTATAATTTAATACATTTGAAGTTAAACATGACAAGCATATTTGATTAGTTTTATACATTTACCTGCAATCAAAGTGGTTGAATGGTGAGTCAAAGCTTGAATGCAATGTATACTGATTACACTGTGTGTCTGTGTACACGCTTGTGTTTTACCTTCCACATACTCCATGACCATGCAGAGATGTCTTCGTGTCTCAAATGAGCAAAACATGCTGACAACAAAGGGGTTCTCAGCGAAAGTAAGGATATCCCTCTCCACAAAGGCTTGTTGAATCTGGTTCCTCAGGATCAGGTTCTGTTTGTTGATCTTCTTCATGGCAAATCGCTGACGAGTCTCTTTGTGTCTCACCAAAAACACAGCCCTGAGGGAAGCACACAATAGTGCAAATTTCAAAAAGCCCTAAATTACTTTAATAATTCTCTGCTGCTTATTGTAAATTGTGCAAACATTTCAGTCTCATCATTGCAATAATACATTTACAACCAGCATACAAGTAATTTCATAACATCTTACCCATAAGCTCCATTACTGATGAGTTTGATGGTCTCAAAGTCCTCTTCTCTTGGAGTTTTGGTCTTAGGTTGTGGCTGAGGTGGTTGTACAGTTGCGCCTCGACTCTAATGAAAAGCACATTATTAGTTCATTATTTAATTATTATTTAACTGTCATAGTTTAATAATAATTTTCATTAGGCCTTTTGTTGTTTCCCTCCATTGGTTAATGATAATAACTCTGGTCTTTTAACTCTCACTCACTCACCTCTGAGGAGTCCTCTGTCTCAGGTGTTTCTGGATTTCCACTATCATAACTGCTCAGCTGGGCCATTTCTGTGCACAGCGAAGGGGAACGGAAATTGCAGGGATTAAAACCATTTAACAGGGAACGCACAGTTCCTCTATAGAATTTGGTTTGTAAGCTAACCTGAAGTACCAAAAGAAATTGTCTGGGTTTTTCTGATGGCTGTTAAATTCTCCTCTGCAGTAGAGTAAACCAAGCTTAGAAACACCTGGAGCTAAAAGCATTAAGCATACTAACAATGTTCAGTGGCTGCCACAATGCTTAATTCATCACCGAGTTCTTTACAAAAAAGAAAATGGTCCTACCCTCTAGGGGGTCCCTAGTGAGGCCTAGCTGGCTGATGATGTAGCGGGGGATATCTGATTTAATGCCTTGGCCTTCCTTCGCATGGCCCTCTGCAGCTTCCAGCAGGTGGTAGAACTCCTCTGGATCGAACTCCTGCATGACAGAGAGAGAGAGAGAAATTAGAGAAAGAGGGAGAGGAGAGAGATAAACGATAGGGGTTGAGGGGGGGGCGGTGAGAATAAAGACCTTGATATACAGAGCCTTGCAGGTGTAGGGTAAACTGCTGTATGGCATCACAAAACATGCATAATGCTACTGTGATAAACCCCCAAACAGAAACCACAGCAGGCCTTTTTCATTACAAACTTCATATTAGACATGAGGTCCTGGGCATCACTGCCATTTAGTTTAGATGTATTTTTCACTGTAAGGTCAGAATAATGTCAAAATCAAGCACTAAGTACAGAAAGTGCGAATGGCATTTCATCATATGGCTTAATCCTCAGCATTCCAAGTATTCCAGTTACAACTACTATTGCTTCACTGTGTTAAACCTAAAGAAATGGATCTTTAATGGCTGCTGAAAGTAGAGAAGAGCACTACTATAGGAGTCTGTGCACTAAAAACATTTAATGGTTTCACAGCTATGGTGTTTCTGAGGTAATGCTACATTCCCTGCAAACAGCTCTGATATGACTTCCTAATGCATCATTATAACAAACAGCAGTTCTGTTTCTACTGACAGCACCTGAGGCCACAGAAAGAGAGCCATTTACTACACATATATGCCAAATGTCACAAGCTCTGTGTTATTTTATTAAAGTTGTAATTCATGGCCTTCTGATTGGCATAAATGGATTAGAGGGTTATGTTCCATCACAGGAGGTCTGAATCCTATCAGTGCTACAAACATCTGAAAATGGTGTGACGAGGAAAGAAAAAACACTTCCAGTTCTCCAAGAATGATGATGCAAAAAGTAATTAACTCTAAGGCAAAGCCAGTCTTAGTTAGAAGATAAACACTCAAAAGTTTATTTTGATTATTTTCCTCTATATTTTATGAGCAAAAAGTGAAGACAAATACAGAGGACATAGGCTGAATTATGCTGTGGCCCAAGTTGGTCTCAGTATCAAACATGGGTAATTCGTTAATGGCTTAAAAACATTAAAACATCGTTTTTCTCAATATCACCGAGAGACAATGAAGATAAATAGTAGGAAAAAATAATTGTCAATTAGCCTGTAGCCCTTTTCTTGCTCTAACTATCAAGTTGGTCTCTGCATTAATGTGTATCATTTGTTTTATCTGGAGAAGCAGCACTGAACAGCTGCTGTGGCTTCATTAGAGAAGCGCCATTCTGCATGCTGTCACACTGCAGACTACACCTGATTACTCTAAATACACAAGTGGGCAGGACCAGGGAGCCTTGTCCCACACACAGCGCATATGTGTGGATGTGCACTCATTCACTCAGATATGCCAAATGAAATGAACATAACTAAACTCTCACAAGGCAGCCTCACTCTATAATAAAGTTTGGTTTGGCATGGATTAGCATGCTATTTTCCCAGATGCATATCACACAAGAACTGGCACATACCATTTGAATAATTTAACTATAACAGTACACAGTAGAAAAAATATATTTCTTATTTATTATAACTATAATTAATAGGATACCTCACAGATTGTGGCCAGAACACAATCCAAAAGGATATTGGTTTACATACCATCATATCAATAAATAATCCTGCATGTCTGGTTTTGATTCAATAAGCAGTTTTGCTTCAAGAAGATTTTTTTACTGGGAATGTACATTTGCTTCATTAACCACAGAAAAACAGTTAGAGCTGGGGATACGCTTCGAGAATAACAACAAGGCACCTGAAAGCCTTAAGATGGCTTCTTACCAGGCACTCCAGCAGCCGAGCAGGCCGAGCGATGATGATCATCAGCTTCTTGACAAGCTGGGTGACAAAGGTCACCTCCACGCTCTCAGAACGCTCATGAGCCTGAGAAAAAGAAAGACACAGAACAGAAAAGGATATTGTTCACCTGCTCATTGTTGTTTTGCATTTCCATCTGATATTGCTGTAACATCTGTGGCGGAACATTTTATGTAATGTGGGCAACAACACAGGAGGAACTATATTTTAATAAAGATCAGGTTACTTGATGGGGAATGGAAAATCTATGGTTTTATGATACCTACAAAAGGTTAAAGGTGTATAAATAAAAAAAAAAAACACCTATGATTTAAAACAGCAAGGGGAAGGGCATTGGTGGAGAGGGAACGGGAGTTGATGAAAAGGCACAGAGGGATGTGTAATAGAGTGGTCTCCGTGGTTAATAAACAGTGGCTGGACTGAAGCTAATAGAGCTGTCTACAGCTGACAACACTCTACCCTCCAGGGGATTTCTAATCATCCTCTGAATAATTTATACAGGTAATGAAACCTGCAAACACACACACACACACACACACACACACACACACGTCTGATAGACAGATATGCTATATGCAGTTCACCAAAGGACAGAAGATACTGGAGGAAGAGAAAGGAGAGAGATAAAATTGCCTGACTCGCACTCTGCCCTAGGGTATATGAGGTCAGGAGCACATTCCCAGGATTCATCAAAGGCCAAGCGTCATGGAGATAGATCAGTGGACTGACCGTGAGACTAGATTGGTTCCTGTGGATTTTAATGATGACACTGTTGGAGACCAAACTACAGTGACTGGTCATTTAAAAAGAGATAGACATCAATGGCCTTGGGTCATAGTCGCAGTGACCTTTCCTAAGTGCTGAATGAAAGAAGGCAATGGAAAAAAAGATGGTGCGTCAAATCGATTCAGTTTTGTTCAACAAGGCACTAGAAGACTCATGCAGTGCACATAAACCAAAACAATGTCAAGTATAATAAAGAATACAATAGCTACAACTGTGGATGTACACTAATAATAAAAGTAGAATTTTAAAAACGTATCTAAATAGATCTTTAAAGTTCCCATAAAACAGAGTAATTATTTGTTTTGGCCCATTAATCTTAGATGTACAACATCAATCTCTTTCCTAAAACTCTATGCGTCCCATGCACATGCTGCACTAGTATGAGCAACAAACTTCAGTCCGAAAGCAGACAGATGGCAACACATCCAAACCCATCAACATCCACTCAACTGCAAGGTCCTCGCTGTGTCTGAGGATGCTCCATTCCCAACACTCCAGAATGTCCTGAAGAACCTCTTCTTCCTCCAGCCGCCTCTGCCACGAGACGCGTGGCATCCTGCCGACAGGGCAAAGTGTGCTTTTCTGCACACACCTGCTGAAATGGCGATTTATACAGCCACAGCTCTAGCCCACCTGTCACACTGAACAAACCAATCCAAAGCAGCCAATTAGCCTGGACTAGGTGATGTCATTCTCGTTCGCCTGAATACCAAGACGGAGCGTCCGAGTATGTGCTCATGAGTGCGCGAGGTGGATGCCGTGTTAGCATATACTGGCTCCCGAAGCGAATTTGATTCTGACAGGCAACAGTGATGGGTTGGTTAGACACAGCCAACCAAAAGAGGGGAAAGCCTGACCCCATCTCTCCTCCTCCTTCTCTTTTTCTCCATTTCCATCACTCAGTTAGACACAGTCTCTCTCTCCCTCTCCCTCTCTCTCTCCTTATAGCTCTCCTTCTGGCTGTCTGAGAGAGTCATCAGTCATCAGCAGTGGTTACTAAAGCGTGAAATTAAAATCAGGGGAGGTACTTCCCCTATTTCTAACCACATTGACCATACACATACACACTCGCACGCACACTTACGATTTAGAGGGATCAGAATGGGACCACTGGGAGCCGTAAAGCTGGTTAAATCTCCAGTGAATCTGTGACTGAGCTAATCAAGACATCACATGCCTGACGTACGACAGGTGACCACAGACAAATTGGCCTTACTGCCTAACTGACATGACCTCCCACCCTGCTGTGATGACCTCACCATCTTCATAGACTAACACCTGACAGAAACCAAGCCTCAAGAGAAGTTAGCGATTCCTGATCTTTTAACTGTTTCCAAGCTTATTACAAGCTACTGTATGTGCTCCTGTACTCACATCCTGTAGCAGTTTCTCCAGGTTCTCCTGCAGCTCATAAAAGTAGCGTGAGGTAATGAGACCCTCGCGTGATTTATCCAAGCAGTCTCTAGACAGCTCGATGACCTGGTGGTGGATAAAGCTCAGGACCCCGTCGGCCAAAGGCATGACTTTTTCGGGAGCTGAGGAAGACATGAACTCAGCCAGGCGCTCCTCCATCTGAGCTGTGGCCTGCAGGGGACAGAAAAGTGCAGGTGATGCCCAGTATAATACACCAAGTTGAGTACAGGCAGACTACAGTGCAGCTAGTAGCTGACGTTTATACACATACATGCTTATTACCATATTCACCGTGTGAAAACCATATTATAAACACGGTGACAATCAAGAGTTAGCAGATCTCTCAACAAGAAATGAATCACTGTCAACTCTGCAGTTACAGCTCACCTTTGGGAAACGCTCTTTGTAGACATGGTTCATCATGACGATCTCATGGTCAAAGGATATGGGAGAGCGGCCAGGGCTATAGGTGGGGGGAACAAAAATAAACAAATAAATAAAAGGACACAGGAGATTAAGGAACAATCTATTGAAATTTTTTTGGAATTGATTTCAAATGCTTTATAATCGAAGTTTGAAGGGAAATATATTGACAACACAATAAAATATATAATAGTAAACGAAAAGTACAACCTCTACACGGTTGGGAAATATCTTTCCATGCATATATCGTCACTGTCCAAAGAAAAAAAAGTATCTCCAAAATGGCAGCTTTACAGGAGAGGCCAAAAACGTCATATAACTTCAATGTAAGTCAATGGAACCAGACGTCTTTCCAAACAGTTTTGGGCCATTCCTGTTGGTTCATTCATCATGAGATTCTGACAGTGTAAACAGCTGCTGTGTTCAAATGATGCATAAAAGTAAAAATGGACAAAAGTGGAGATACATGTTTTTCACTGGACACAGACGATTATATATTATATATATATGTGTGTGTGTGTGTGTGTGTGTGTATATATGTGTATGTGTGTGTGTGTGTGTGTGTGTGTGTGTGTATGTATGTATTTATGTTCTATACTTCATGATTTCCAAAATACTGCAAAGCACATACTAGATTGACTTTTTGCCCAAATAAGCTTTTAAGAAACACCTGAAAGCTTTGAGAGCTAACATCACAGGGGATTAAATGGAGGGGGTTTAACAAAAACAAAATTTTACGATTGCCAGATGTTCATTTAGTTTTGCAGTTATTGCAAAGAAAATTGCATATAAAATAAATAAAATACTTATATACAATGTTATTGGAAAATGGTGAAGAAAACGTTCTGTAATTCTGAGTGCACTGATAGCCCACCAGCAATACTGGCATGAGAAGGTTTGGGGGTGTGCAGAGATTTCTGCATGAGTCACACTGGACATTTGGAGAGAAATTGGTCATGTGACCATGGGGATGAGGTAATGCCGTTACTCATCCATCGACAGCCTGCCTGCTCTATTAGCAACCATAATTGAATGAGAACACACTCAAAATGGCACATTAGGTCAACCTCAAGGGTGTCGTTTCTCACTACCCCCAACCCACAACACACAAACACCCACATACTCACATACAGGCTATTGTCTACAGGTGTGTCATCACAACAGGAATGTCTACTTGAAAACTCCCTCAAATAACTGCAATCAAACTGAGGCAGCAGTAAGAAAAGGTTAAGTCTGACAGAGATTGATTCATAGCCAAAGGCTGCTGCATTAACAATCACATCAGGAGTACTTCTCAAACTGAGAGAAACAGGGAGTGTGTGTATAAAATTGTGTGAGACACAAAATAGAGAGAGAGAGAGAGAGAGAGAGAGAGAGAGAGAGAGAGAGAGAGAGAGAGAGAGAGAGAGAGAGAGAGAGAGAGAGAGAGAGAGAGAGAGAGAGAAAGAGAGAGAGAGAGAGAGAGAAAGAAAGAAAAAGAGAGAGAGAATGTCTTAGAGCAATTTTCACTGTTATTAAATAAAGAATTCAGTGTGAGAAGGATCAGTGTGGCTCTCGTAGAGGAATAACAGCCCACATTTGGACTGATAATAATTAGGAAATGTAATTATTTTCCCTAATGGAAGCAGAGAAACGACCTTGCTGTTAAAAAATTGGTCTTTTCTTTGAGAAATGACCTTGATAGAGATTCTCATTATAGTTTCAGGCAAAATAGGAATTTTATTTGATCTTGTGGATAGCAGTATGCATAAAAAATAAGAAGTTTTATCCTTAATCGACATGGAGATGGTGAACAAAGAGGACATGGCTAGTCTTTACTAAGCTTCTGAGACAAAGAACAGTGGATTGGTGTAGGTGTGTGTGTGTGTGTGTAAAATGTTAGAGCATACGTAACACAAGGAAAGTGAGAGAGCGAGAGAGCGAGAGAGCAAGAGCACAAAAGCGTGAGAGCATGAGCGTGACAGACAGACAGAGTGGGGTCTACTAGTAAAAAATGCATCCATTTTGCAGTACTTTGTGAATTCCAAGTGCACTCAGGCTGGCTTTAACTCCATATGGTAATGCAAGAGCAAATGATGGGATCTAGATCTACCTCATCTGAACATGTGTTTCAATGGAAATAAGACTTAAATAAAAAGAATAAACCAACCTGATCTTTTTGTACAAAGGCTTTAACACTGTCAGTACCAGAAGCCTTGAGGTAAACTTTTGGATTCTGTAGCTCTGCATAAATGTACACTGGCATAATGCATATTAAAAGCAAGTGAAAACTGACCCTTACCTATTTTTTAAAGCAACTACGAAAGGAAACTAGACAAACAGTTTGATTCTGTTCATATACTTCTACTGTGATAAAATTGAAACAGTCGCTCCTATCAGAGCTAAAATTGATAAGTGGAATTTAAAAGGATTTTTTTCTCTTTGCACAACTGTCTGCCCCAATCCACAGTCTGAAACTGCAGTCTTTGTTGTACTCACAACAGTAAGTATGTAAAACTGGCTGTGAACTCTCAATCTAATGGTAATATTAATGACAATTTGCATTCCCTGATTGAGATGGTTGAAGGGAATTGCATAAAGACATGTTATAAATTGAGTAGTCCCTCCCACCTCTGAGATTTACACCAAGTTTCCTGAGTAAATCCGTCATCTAAAATTTCAGGTGTCATACAGTAAACTTGCATTATCCCACTGCCCACAGAACACTAATTCTGTCTGCATAGTATTTTAAACTGTCAACTTTTTTCAGGCAGGTAGAGATGGTTTTTGCCATGGAAGCATTGGAAATACAACAGTTATTGCTTAGGATTGCTTTATTATAGCAATATTCCTAAAGAACAAAATACCAAAACAAACAGACTCGACACACCTATGATTGACGACACGTTGTATGGTGAGCGCATGAGTGTGTGTGTGCGCGCCTGTCTGTGCATGCATGCGCATTTGTGTTACAGCAACGAGAGAAAGACAAAGAAGAGTCCTCAAGCACTGAATAAAAAAGCACCACTGTCAACTTGCTCTGCATGTCGGCTAACCCAGGCCAAGAAATTAGCATATGATTGCTTAGTTTCCTTGCTTCTAATTAACCAGGGTGGGCTCTGCTCCCTTCCTTTCACCAAAAGCGATGAAGAGTTCTACAAAGGCATAATCGGTAAAACGTGGTAATAGCTAATCTACTCCGCTCATCTATTATTTAAAGATCTAATAATTCGGATGTGTAGAGACCCTGCTGAGTGCGTCCAGATACAGCTGGAGCGAAGGCCATGGCTTTCTAAATAAGTCATCTTAACCTAAAGCGGGAAAAGGTAGAAATGAGGGAGGAAATAAGGAAGTGTGGCATATAGATGCGTATAGCTGAGAGACTCAGGAAGCAAACAGTCTTGACTCAAGATAAATAGACAGAAAAGGCAGGGCAGGAAGAGAAGGTAAGAAGGTAAGAGTAGAAAATTGAGGACGTGTCAGTCAGAAGGACAGAGGCTGAATAACATCTTCGTTTCTGAAGGGGAGATGCAGAGAAAGTGATACGTGTCAGTTTAGTGTCAAAGCTGAAGCTTCTGGCCTTCACCAGTGAGAGAGCCTGGGGGCAAAGCCCATACTGAGCAATAAAAACAGACCTTGCAGAGAAGAGAGCTTTGGGCTACCTTGCATTAAAGAATTCAAGAGGCAATATCTTTGTTTAAATGTAACACACATCATATTTTTAGAGAACTTTATCAATATAACAAACTTGTTTTCCTCTTCTTATATGCAGAAATACATTCATATATGCTACTACATCTTATGCATACACTACTTATGGCTTTGAGAGCAAATTAGGATGGTTTGTAGTGCGAAACCATCCTCACACCCATCTCATCACAGCAGAATGGGTTTCTCTCTGGGTTTGCCCTAAGGTTTCTTCTTCAAGAGAACCTATCGTCATTTTCAGTGGTCATAATTTCATTTTTGACGATTAACTGGTATCAAACATATAACAAGGCAACCAGCGTGACTGATTATACATGCTATGCCCTAACCAGGACAATGGTAAACCGCCCAGAATTAAGGTTGTGAAATGTAATTATTAAAGTATTTCCACATTTGACAAAAGTATTATTCCAAGACACGTAAACCCAAAAGAAGACAGCGTAAACAGCAAAGCAGACATAAGACAGCACTGTCTCACTCCTCCAGACAGATTCAAATAAATTAAGAGAACCTAAAGCTTTTTATAACAGTAGGTGAGGTCAAGATGTAGTATATTCAGATGAACATATTAACTAGCCAAATGCCTTTTCTGACATCCATAGCATAAACTATTGCACGCCTTATTCATACATTACAGGCCCATCTTTAACAAAGCCTTTCTGACTGAAACCTGTAAGTGTGGGCCCATAAGTAAAGCCTTGAGTCTGAGATTGTAAAGTTAATGAGAGATAGGGTGATAAGACATGCATTCAACAATTGGTTTACTCATCTTTAGTTCTGTGTGTGTGTGTGTATGCAGATTGCTTAAGGGCTGACCTCACTACTGTCACAAATGTCTGAAAGATCAGATGTGAGTAAAAACCTGGAATGCTGCAAAAGAGACCAAAGGGTATGTGGGTGTGTCTACTTTGTTGTTACCCACTCTCTGCTCTAGCCATCAAGAACAGAGCCACTCATAGGACTGAATATTACTACAGACTAATCTCAGTCTAACACAGCAGTAATAACAACAACAACATGTTTTGGTATTGTGTCCTCCAACCAAACAATATCTACTCAGGAATAGTTCTACAGTAGTCCCTTTCCACTGATGGACATGGTGAAGGGGGGTCTGATAAGTAGTGCGGCAGCATAGCGGGCCTTTAAGAACAACAGACACAGCAGCAGTAATTTTTTTGTGTACCCACAGTGAACGATTTGACAGTTTAGATGGTTTACCAGGTCTCCTCAGAAATATCTTCTTTAGGTTTGAATACTGTAAGTATACTGTAAACTGTAAGTAATGGCCAGTTTTATTGATAATTCAGCTAATTAGGGTTGGGCACGGGCTTTTGCACAGAACTGTACGTAGAGGGTATGATTACCTGGCCACTGACGGAAGGTAGCATTGTGTGTATGTACCTGAGACTGCGGGAGCGGGGGCGCATGGCTGGTGATCTCCTGCCCTCCTCGTCCGTGATACTCTCAGAGCTGAAGTGCTTGGTGAGGAAGTGCAGCTCATCTGCAGTGGGCTGGAAGGGCAGCTGGTGCAGCTTCTCCTGGGATGAACATGATGACTGTGAGAAGCAGAGAGGGAGGGATTACAAGGGCAGAAGGCACAGCATAAGCTGCGGCAACTGTCACTCAGAGCAGCGGCTAACAGAGCAGCAATGCTAAAAGGCTACGAAGCCAGCAAAATGAGCGAATTTTAGTATTACCTTTAAAATTTTAATAACCGGTTTCTGTTTAACCACCTTTAGGGAAGAGATCTCGTAAATCTTTGAGAAGTCTTGAAACTTTCAAGCTTTGACCCATAGAAAAAGGGTTTAAAAGATCAAGAGAAAGATTGGACAGAAGTAATTCAAAGAATTTGTAAGACTCTGAGAAGAGTTTTGTGAGTATCATAATTTGTTTTTGGTTTGAGGATTGAGCACACTAAAGCTAGCAGCAGGAGAATCTGAGGTCTTTTGAAGACAACGCATCAATACGAGGCCACTGGCGTTTCTTCAGGCTAAAGAAAGCTGCTTTGAAGCCGGAGGTTATCCCACTGCAGGTCAATGGGATAAACCAAGAGGGAAAGGACTGGAACAGAGATCAAATGCAACAGCAATGCATTTGTCTGAGGGCTATTTCACCATACGGGAGACAAACACAGGCAGGGACACAAAAACACACACCATCACTTAAGCACACGGACACGGACACGCACACGCACACGGACACGCACACGGACACGCACAAGTACTTACAGAGACTGTTGAGCTGGGTGTGTTGGTTCCATACCCTGAGGAGGGCAGCGAGGCAAGAGACCAACGGCGGCCATCCGTCCTTCAGTGGCAAAACAACAGAGGAAAGATGACATAAATTTGATCAATAAATGAATGAAAGAGAAAAGAAAGTTGTGATTCTTCAGATCTTTTAGATTTTTTCATAGTTTCTCAGATGCATTTGATCTTATTAAATATTAGACCTGCCTGGCTTCGCACAGGACAGCCAGATGCATTCATTAAAAGGTGGTGCAATGTTATAGATTCAAATAACAAATAAATACATGCATGCACACACAAACAAAAAATATGGTGGCTTGCAGAACAATACACAGTGATGGAAACGTGCTTTATATGACTGGCCCGAAAGGCGCTTTCGTTGGTACGTTGGTACTTGTTCTTAGTACCCTAAAAACTATAATATTTATGTTCCTTTTTCCTGTTTTTATTATACTTACAGATTTGTTTTTATGACAGATGTCCCAAAGATGTCGAAAGACAGACTCATACATACTGTTTAGTCTAACTGGATTTTTTTTCTAACCATAAAGCAGAAGTTTAAAATCTGTCAGTTTAGCTGGTTTACTAAAGTTCATATTCAACTATTGAATTCTTTGTGTAGTTCAATTCCATCTCGAGTGAAATAACTCGATAGATGAACATAAATCTCCATCTGGGCTGATGTCTCTGCGAGTAAATATAGTGTTCATACATATTTCCCTCTGGGATCAATAGACCATCCATCCACCCATCCATCCACCCATCCATCCTACAGGAACTGTTCAGCCAGCCTGCTGTTAAGCTTCTTGTCCTAAATGTCATCAAACAAACAAACCTATAGCCAAACAAACTGATGCACTTGTTGAAACCACAAGAGCATTGTAACAACATGGTAGGGGCTAAAGGGTTAATATGAGATCCCGCTTTTAAAATATTAATTGACGAATACAACCGATAAACAAACATTTGAGAAAAAAAAAAACAAATTCGGGCCAGCCCCAGTGAACAACAATGAATGAATTAAAGCATATATGATAACAGATCGTACACATGCATGTATTAAAATGATGAATAATGTAATTATGCAGCCAGTCAGACAACCTGTTTAGCCAACTCCTTTTGTGAACAGAACAGATTAGGTTTACTTCAAATATCAATAAATCACCTCAAATATAACAATGAGCATCAAATATTTATAAGCTTGTTTAGCTCTGGCAGTAATTCAGGGCTAAACCTGGAGTTGTTACAGGGTGAGGTAATTGCAAGAGTAATGATGATTTAAATTACACACCCAAAGCAGTCTGAATTTGCATCCACTGTTTAATGCAAAGTTGGACAAAATATTAGGATTAAAATTTCAAACCAAATTTAAATTCAAAGGTGGTGTTAAATGGGTTTATCTGACTGCCTGTCTTAATGAGAAAGCACAATGTTCTGGATTAACAGCAAAGCTGGGGAAAAAAATCATTAGGTGATGTACCTGTCAGCCCTGTGTCCGTGACTGTGTAGGAAAGAGGACAGGATTAACAAGATGTGCAGGTTTCCATGTGCTTGTGTGTCTTTGCGCATTGAAAATAAGACTGTGGATATATCTCTGCATCTCACATGAGACTGCAAAGCTTTCCGTTTCACTTAAGATATTTTGTTCAGTTGTTCAGGATAACTGCTGCCGTAAGTACCTCCTTAATCCATTAGATGGCGCCGCAGACTTACTGAGTCCTCAGACTTACCGCAGAATGAGGCTTTGTATGAGGTCATTCTGTCTGTCTTTTTCATATTTTACTTCATTATCATGCCGTGTGCGGCTTAGTTACCAGCTTAGACTCACTCATTAGCATCTGCCCTGTCATTATTCAAAGCAACAGAGGAAGATGGAGAAAACTGCAGAATAAACGACAAGCTGTGATTAATGACCAGCAGACGAGACACTGAGGCTGCCAGTTTAATGCAAAGAGTAAGAAAGATTTTTCAAAATTCCCCTTCGTCTTTGAAACGAGCACTTTAAACACAGTTACAGAGTGCAGGTCTTATAATAGCAGCTAGAATGTAGTCAACCAACAGGCTGAAAGAAGCCTCTGAAATGTTACTCACCTGCGGGCGGGTACAAAGGAGAAGTGTGCTGCAGTGTTTGGGGAGAAATTGCGTGGGCTATCCAGGGGGCTGCTCCCTGCAACAGGTAAACAAAGAAATAGGGTATGTAAGGCTTCACATCCTTCTATTACAGTGTCCTTAACAAATTCTCTCTGAGAGAGTCACAACAGAAGTGTAAATGAGGGCAGGAAAAGACAGCAGCAAAGTTTAACAATTTGATATTTATTAACGTTTAAAACAGACTCAAACTGCAATCCAATACATATTTCAGCAAGACCCTGATCTACCACAAATACATTTCCCTGCTCATTGGTATTCCTCCTTTTTACTGCATCCCTCGTCTTCTTTACACAAAAGCTCACTTTTAAGTTACAAAGCGCTTTAGGAAAAGAAAACTCAGTGATGGCAGGGGGATTGAATTGCCAAAAATGCTTTGATCATTGGCTCTCCACTTTTGAGTGTTCTACTGAATGCTCAGCCCTTTAAAAATACATTACAGAGAAAGACATAAATGGAGGAGACAACAGATCTCTCTATTGATGCAAGATTTAAGTGGAGTGTTGTTGTACAATGGAGAGAAAGAGCCGTTTTCATGATTTGCTGAGGACTATTAACAAAAAGCTTAAGACCAATTTCCCTCAGATGCTACAGCTAAAAAGCTCTGAAAAACATGTTGATGGATTAGTTCATTAGAAAACCCTTTAAGTCCAAATACCACACTTGATGTCTACATAGAAAGGTCTTATCCTTTTGACTTTCCTGGATATAGGGGCTGTAACTATTGATTATATTAGTATGAGATTTGAAAAAAGGCCAATAGGCTAATAGAACTATGGTTTCAACAAGACACACATATGGATCACTTTACTGAATCATACTGAGTTAATAACACATCAGACATCAGAGTAGGAATTTAGACCAAAATCATTTTTAAAAAATTGTTATTTTACTACAACAATTCAATTTCATACAAAACGCCTCCAAAACCTTTTAGACTGTGACTGTTTCAGCAGTGACAAGTTCAACTTTGAGCATAACTCCAAAACACAAACTATTAAAGTTCTTCATTAGAAAATGTGGGCTTCAGCATTGACAACTTAACTTTACACACTGACTTACAGGCTTTGGGACACATTTACTGGTCAACATGAGGGCAAGAGGGACAGGGATGCAGAGTCTCCTGCTCTAAAATGGTGGATAGAGATAATATACGTCTCTGCCAATTGTCTAAAAGTCTTTGTGCTTCGGTAGTGATGTAAAAACATATTTTATTTTAAAATTGAACTCATGATTGAATTTAACCAGTCAATGCAATAGCTGGAGACATCCAGGAGACCAAACTTTGTTCTTCAACCTAGATATGACTTAAAATGATTTATTGTATTTTTGCTTTTGCACATTTATTCAAATGAATCTAATAACAGATCAAGTTTGTATTAATGCTATTAAATATTGTGTGTCCATATATATTACATAACTACTAATCATCATATATGACTACCAACTAATCGTTGCAAATGTAATTTTTTTTTTTTTAGAATCAAGGTTAACTGAGTAATCATGACGTCCCTAACTGGGACTAATGAAGGAAAACAAAATGGTCAATAAAGACAGTGGACCCCAGCCTCTGTAAAAGCTTTAATTCCTAGTCCTTTAAGCACAGTTCCAGGTATCATTAATAAAGC
Organism: Prochilodus magdalenae; assembly: GCA_024036415.1. NCBI lineage: Eukaryota > Metazoa > Chordata > Actinopteri > Characiformes > Prochilodontidae > Prochilodus > Prochilodus magdalenae. The sequence continues at coordinate 35,467 of JAMWET010006545.1, forward strand.
CAGGCGAAGTTGAACAGTGGGGCATTCCAACGCCCGGCTGAGTGGCGAGACTGGGGTCACATCCCTCAGTGCATTAATTATGCATTTGCCAACCGGTCCGTGCCAAATCTTAAATATTAATGAATGCATAATTCTTTGTCAGGAAGTGTGCATGAACAGCTGTGCACAGCTGGACCGGGAGGTAGAATGTGGATCTGTCACGGAAAACTGTTCATTTAAAAACAAACCCAGTCACAGAGGGACTATTACAAAGGGCTTGAGATAATTCACGCTCTAAAGCAGAGGCCATTCTTCAGGGCGAAGAACGGAAGATGTGCCTTGCAGAGAAATACATAGGGGACATGTCCATTACTTTGTATCCTACAGACATGGAATAACTGATTATCAGTAGTCCGGAATAAATATGAGAACTTCCTCCCTTTTTTCCATCCTGACAATCACTACACTAAAAACACATTAGTGAAGCCTTAACGAGGTTAGGGAGTGGCACGCATTATTTTGACAAAACTAATTTTAAGTGAGCTGGATGTAATAAAGACCTTTGTTTATCCAAACAAAATTTCATACCACTGCAAAACCAGTAAAGGCCAGTGTCTACAGGTAATTATGGGGACAGAGAAGCAGAAGCAGATCATATGTAATTAAGCACAAAGTTAAAACTAGCCTATAGATGAATGCCAGATAAGAGGCATGACTTCAGGCTTTGCTGCTAGAAGACCATTAAAAATTTAAACCGCAGAGAAAAAAAAGCGGTCTTTAACCTAATGCATGACAGTTTTCCCATTACTGGGAAGTGTCCCAGATTGCATTGAGTGGGGGAAGCTTGAAGATGTATGCTGACTCCCTTCCATCACAAAGCTACAGCCATTGTCTTAGCAAGCATACCACTCCTCATAGACTTGTTCTGGGATCAGATCATAGATGTCTACCAAGCTAAAGCTACTCCTTATTTATATTATAATTATTAATAATAATAGCTTGGATGATGGTGCTTCTCTTTGTACAAGTTAAAAAAAAAAAACAAAAAAAACAAATCAACCAGAAAACAACATTACTGTAAAGCAACATCATAATCATAGTCATATTCAAGGACATGCTGTACAATTTGCAGTGAACTGTAACACGTCTGGTTTTACTACAAGCCAAGGCTCAGTCTGTCACTCTTACTCAATCAGCCTGCTGGCTGCTTTTCACACCACTGCTGACAGAATGTAATGTATGATACAGCAGAGTAGACACTGTTTAGATGCAAATGGAGGCACAAATTAATGAGCTTGTTCAATATACCATATGACAATAACTTACTATTCTGAGTACAAAAAGTATGCTATCGGTGTTGTTAGCACTTCTACAACACTGAGCAACTGCATGAATCTATAACAAGCACACACAGTGTCACTGATACAGAGCACTGCTTTGATTAAGCACCAAAACATGAGAGTGATAATGCCATTCCCTTGAGGAGAACTCTCAAGTGTCAATCTAAGCCACAGACAAACCAGGTTCGTTAGGTGACCCACATCTAAGATGGATTATAGAAAGCCTGTAATTAATAAACTGCATGGTAACTTGTATATGACTGGCACCCAAGTACTTAGATGTCTGTCTAATCTTCAGATTGTCCTGTTTACTTGACTAGATAAAATACCAGTTACAACTAGGCCACTGTTGTGCTGGTGCATGTTATTCATTCCAACAAAACCAAACATTGTGATATTTATAACGCATCACAAAATCTACCTTCAAGTATCGTAATTATCCGCACATATAACAACACCCACTCTTGCTTTCCTCTCAATTTAGAAACATTCAATGAAATCTTTAATAAATTCACCATAACAAGCCTTAGGGCTCCATGCTGTTTCTCTGTCCTTCAATGCTTCTTCCACCTGCCAATCATTCGATCCCCAGATCTGCCTCACTATTTATTCCTGTTCTTCCCTCCCTTGCTCCTGTGTTATCTACTATTGAGTAGTAGGGTCTGCTTAAACACATTAGCAGTGTGTGTGTGAGTGTGCAGAATGCTGGTACAGCCTAATCCTTTAACACAGGTGGAGCGCACAATGTGGATCGATGTGAGGATGTGTCTGTCTCAGCTCAGGGACTTGAGTGTAATGTTATTTCCCGCTTCAAGAGCACAGAGGAGGAACAGATCGATGCAATTAGACTGATTCAGGATGGCAAAGAGCAAGTTTGAGCTGTCTGACACATGGACTGTCATTGTTTGTCAGAGCTCAGGCCTCACACAAAGATGAGAAGGTACACACAACAAGAATAGCCACAAGTGAAATAGTAAACACATAAACATGCACATTGTGCAGAAATGGACAGGGATGCAATAAAAAAAGGCTTGTTCCTTAAGCTGTTCCTGCTATACACCACCTACTGAAGTCACTGCTGTAGGAGCTTTAGAGCATCGCTGTAGTAGCTATACATTAAATATACACATCACTTGCTGTATGTACAAGACCAGCAAACATTTAAAGAACCCACCCTCCTAGCCCCTTCCACAATTTCCACAGTGTCAATACTACAACTGGTCTCCTCCATCACATGACACTACCAGGACAAATGGTAGCACATGCTTTCTGTGAGACGTTTGAAATAAACAACTTGTCTGGAGAAAGAGAAACTCCTTATTCTCTTACAAGAACTAACAGGCTCCTGGGTTGGCTAACATCGCATTGAGTGATGGGGAAGAGCTGAGGCCAATTATTTTCTCCTAGGCTTGATTCACACACTACCTCTGCATGGTGTGAGTGACAGAGAACTGCTCGATTGCACTCATGTAAACAGGCCAATGCCTTCTCATGGGCGGTGAGTGAGGCGGGTGGGGGGGCACCCCAGACATCACACTTTACATATAGGTGTGGCAGACTGCTGAGCTCAGGGGCCAGTGCTGCAGAGACTGCAGCCTGCAAGTGAGTTGCTTACGCATTCTCAGCAAAGCTACTGATAATTTGAATGACGGGCCTTGCAGTGAAAGGTTAATCAGATGGGGGAGTAGGAAGACTGCATGAGACAAGCGCTCTGTACAAAATGTCAACGTGCCAATCTATACATAATCCTTCTTCAAATCACAAAAGACTACTGCCAGACAGTATATGAGTCATTCTTCAAATCCCTTTATTTCTAAATGATAGGACTGTTGGCATCAAAAGTGATTGCTTAAGTGTATTTGCTTATTTACCAGTGTGTCCGTGTAGTGGCGAATGAGGTCTGGGTAGGGTGGGAGAGGTGCTGGACGTCACTATCAGGCTTTTTCTGTTGCTGGTCCGACAGCTAGGGGAAAAAACACAAGCAGACACAAAGTAAGTGTATAATTACCGTTAGGCTAATGCACACATCTCAGACGCATAAATATGCACCAATGAAAGCCACTCTGAACTGAACACACACACACACAAAATGGTCCTCGCACTTTATATCAGAGCACCAGTTTGACAAAAATTGGCAATGTGTCACTCACAAAAATCACTTCCAAGAAGCATACAGTAGTTCAGGATCGAAGATAAGCACTTCAGTCAGCCACTAACATCTCTAGCCAAGGAAGAAACTCCCTCTATTTTAGCAGACACAAAAGAGACACTAATAGCGACTCTCTCTCCTGCTGGCTAAAATGTTAAAAGCCCCTCCGTAGCTGAGAGAGGGGGGAAAAAAAGCTCCTCACAGACCACACTCAGGCTCGGTTTAACCCGGAGACCTCCTTCAGCTGCTCTAATTCTACCCCACGCTCCACTGAGGACACACTGGATTTCTGATCGCAGAACAATTTCTCAAAGAGTAGGAGGTGGAGCGGAACGCAGCACAGTTAGGCGTGAAGGCCCTTTATGCCCTCCCATACAGAGTTAACACTCCGCAGAGAAAAATCCCTTGACTGCGGAAGACGTCACAGCAATAGAAAGTCATGAACGTTCATTCAACATCCAATGCTGTGTACTAGGGTTAGTATGATGTATAAATGTCTGAGAGAGGCAGATAAGTGTTGAAGCTCTGTTTGCCCGTGTCTCTTGTACTAGAGGTAACTCCATCAGTCAGAATGTAATGCAGGCCTGGGGGAAATACTGTGCTACAGCAAAAACAGCAGGAGGGATGGAGCGAGACAGGTGGGGAAGAAAGAAAGAGTGAAAGAGCACGAGATGGAATAAATTACTTGAAATCCTGTGCTGTGCTGATGATGGTGAAGAAATTCAGCCTAACTTTTCTGCCTCGTTGTGTATGCGAGGAGATCTGTTCTAGCCTAAGCTAAAAGATGAAAGGCGACTGACTGATTTTGTAATGTCTCTTAAAACAAAGAAAAACCAAATACAAAACAGGAATGCACTATGCTCTATTTAAAAAAAAAAACATGCACAATTCACTATTAGAAGCATGCTGTTAACAAAGCAAAACCCTGGCATGCCAATGTTCTACTTCAGCTCATTCTCATGAAGCACTCCGGGGACCACCGCAGCTCTACTTCTTTTACAAAAGCCGGAAACTGACAGAGGCAGGAAATAATACTGACAGAGGCTTGTATTAACAACCTCAGAGAAGTTAATGAAGTACAAGACCAATGTGCTTTTCAAGAGGGAATGCCATTAGATTTCATGCAGAGAGACATGCAAACAGAGCTGCACTCATTAAAATGGCGTCAAGTCATCGGAAATAAAAGAGGGGGGAAAAAATAAATAAATAGTAGGTGAATGCTTCGGCACGTTTGCATACTAATAGCATGAGCAGCTGTGCCAAGCTCATGGGCGTGAAATGAAAGTTGTGCCTTAATTACAGTAATCCAGGAAAGAACTCTTTAACCAGCATCTAAGTGAAAAAAAGGACTGTAGAATACATTACAGCTGTTCATTTCCATTTTAATTTGGGGTTTATTTGAGTTTATGCTGTTTTTTATGCGGGGTTTATTAACGTTCTTTCATCTAATTAAATTGGAAGGACTTCTGGTTGTTTGTGTACGTTTCATTTAGTTGAAAACAAGCTGGTTTGGGAATGGCTTTTTGTCTATACTGCTACACTTGGTTATAGTTACCCCAAAAATGTACACACAGTCAGATCGTTATTATTACACATTCAGTAGGCAGGGTTACACAGCTTTATAAGGGTCACCCAAGGCCAGCTGCGAGGGACAGCCACACTGCCTTTCACCATGATTTCTGTCTTATGATCCTGAACACACAATAAAACGAACAGTGGGAAATCCAATTGTGGGGGGAGTGGGGGCAGAAAAACAAAATGCAAATGCTGCAGAGCACAAAAAACATACACGTACGCCCTGAGTGTTTCAGCTTTACACTCTGATCCCCAGATCTGGCTGGATAAGCGAATGTAGAGTTTACATGGGTATACAGTTCTCGTCCTGCTGTAGCTCTCCCAAGTGTGTGGAAGAAACTTTAGTCTCCAGCCTAGATCAAACCTGAGAGGCTATTACAGAAGCAAAGATCTTCAGCATGCCTTTTTGATCCTGCAGACAGGGGGTATACAAGTACAGCAGAGAAGAGGTGATTTACCATTCATGGTGAAAGAGGATGAAACTCAGCAGGTAAAAGAAAAAGACACTGAATTAAAACTAATGCTCTCTGCTGTGTGAAAAAGAACAATAGCTACTCTCTACTTCATTTTCTCCTTCTGAGTGGTGGAGAGCGCAGCTCAAATCTCCAACACCTTACATGTGCCATCGGATTTTTATGCATTGCTTTTTAAAAAACAAAATGACAACCAACATACATGCAAGATACCTTTCCCAAGTACATTCCAGTATTTCAAAGATTTAGTTTTGCATTTCCACAGAATGAAGACCACAATTTGCACCATCAACACAAACAGCTGGGGCAGTATGCCGTGACGTGACAAGATGTCAGCAGAAGACTTAACACGTGTCACCACTTGTAAAGATAATAAGCAATACAGGATGGTATTTTTTGGCTAATACCCGTCATAGACAGGTGTGCACACAAGTAAACAAACAGGCATGTTCACATAGCAGGGGTAGCGCGTATTTAAAAAATGTGAAGCGGGCACAAAGTGTTCTTTGGGTGACACCGCAGAACAGTGGTTTCCAATGCTGCTTTGCACATGTTTGTCATCCCATTAAAACACACTCAATTAAACTTCTAGGTGGATAGGCTGGTGTGTTGGAAGTAGCACAAACACCAAAATGCAGGGCAGGGGATAGAATAGAAACCACTTTGGGTTCCCTCAACATCTGACTGTTACTTAGAACTGAAGCATGTTTGTTAATCACAAATTATTTGATTTACTGTACAATAGAATTACAGACTTTTTTCCCCTGACTTAGTAATGCTACTTTAAAAACAGTATGTTAGAGTACCCCAGCATATGTTAGATAAACTTGTTTTTATTCTGTATCAACAACTTTTATAAAAACAGTAACCATTTAAGGAGCTAGTAATGCAATGCCGAAATCAATATTTAGGGCTCCTTTCCAATCACATGGCAAAGGCTGGAAAAACAGAGCTAAATAACTATGTAAAATGTGGCAAGTTCATTTGCATCCATGTGTAACCATATTACAATTCGCTGCTACAGTAGCACCTTAACGAGCTATTAAGACAATGCTGCCAGGTAATGCACAATGCCTTTAATTACCTAGGTAAACACTATTATTTTACATATTTATTAAACATTAAGTTCTGAGATTGAAAATAAACATGTCAGCACATTATCCTCCTGTAGGAGTCCTCATCACCTTTCAGTGCTCTAATGGTTAGCAATGGTCTAGTAACTCATTAGCTAATCGGAATAGGTAGCATGGTTTTTTCACCTACCGATTTCCCTCATGAACATGATTAAAAAAACAAAAAAAAAACAAAAAAAAAAAGGTTTCCTCTATGTGCTTCTACACCAGTGACATCACCTACAGAGGTAAGCTCACAACATAAAAATATGGTCAGCCACAGTCTTCCTTTTAGTCCACCATTCTTTAACCCCATACAGATATTTGAATATCAAAATCTGTTGAAATGCACATCCCTTATTAAAACCAGGCTGATTGTCTGAGCAGATGTGCACTGGCCTCTCTGAGCGGTGCCACATTACACTGGGCCCGAGAGAGCACAGCAGTATGATATGAGTAGAGCTCTCCTGTGGCCGAGCAGAAATGCTCTAAGCCATATGTTCACTGCTGTCAAAAATACAGGGAATAGAAACCATTAAACCTCTGTACACATTACCAACATATACTATTGCATATTAGCAGATGGCCAGACACACTCACACCATCAAATATACACAGATACAGGAACACAGGAAGGACAGCAGGGAAGAGAAACACCAAAGTGTCTTCAAATAGAATGGGACGGTGCCTTAATTGTCATTTTTGTTTGTCATCATATCCATGATTATGTGCTTCATAGTTTCGGCAAACAGAATAATTTGTGGCCCGAGGCTCGAGTCACCAAACGTCAAAGAGCTGAACAGCATAATTGCTGCTAACAGATGAGACGAGCCTATTAACACTGAACATTGCAATTATGCAGAAACACCTGCTGGCCAGGCTTCTCATCGCAGCCCTGCAGACTAAAACCACCAACAGGCATCTAAACAAAACCCTTGCTGCTTCTCCCCCACGCCGTCTGCTCCAAAAACGCTACCACAGTTTTAGGTTCAAAGCTAAATGTGATGCCTGCCAGAAAACGGCAAAAGCCTCAAAAAAAGGTGACTACTACTAAGAACACACCCCAGCGTAACTGATATAAAAGGGATGCCAATAGCATTGTGGAAATTTAACATGAGCAAATGACGAACTGCATAAGCTACACTACCAACATTATGAACTACAATGTTGTTGTGCAGCTTCATTTTTCATTCTACACTACAGCATCATCTGAGAAGAACAGAGCCAGGGAACAGGGCTAGGCTGCAGTCACCTCACCTCACCTTGTTATAAAGCAACCTGCAGATAAACACAAAGTACCCCAATCAGTGGGCACAGCATCTAAAGTTGAACTGCCTATGTGAAATGAAAGATCGACTGTGGCATATTCAGCTACAGTCGCCTTCTGGAGGTCTCCCACAGGTTAAATGGGGGTACTGAATGATGAATGCTTGTGAGAGTGGGATGCTGAAAAAGAAAGAAAGAAGGAAATCGATTCCTTATTTTGCGTTATCAGGATTGGAGGACAATAACCACACGATTTAAGAAAATGATTGGGTCTAATTCAAGCTCTTTGGTCTCATGTCCACAAGCAAAAATGCACATCCAAAAGCATGTACACTGCCTGGCCAAAAAAAAACAAAAAAACGGTTACCACCTGGATTTAACCAAGCAAATAGGTAATTAGATATTAACTGTATGTGTGATTATGTTTCAGCTGGCAACAAGCTATTTAACCCTAACTGATGCAGTGAGTAGCTACTCATTTGGTAAACAAACATGTCAGACACATCCTGTAGTCGAGGTTTTAGTAGGGTCAAATTATTAAAAGCAGAGAAAACAAAGAGATTGCTGAAACTGCTAAAATCAGGTTAAGAACTGTCCAATGCATTATTAAAAAGTGGAAGGACAGTGAGGAAACATCATCTGTGAGGAAGGAATGTGGTTGGAAGAAATCTTAAATGATGGTGACTGGGGATCACTCAAACATTTGGAAAAATCTAATTGTAGAAAAACAGCAGTAGAGCTCAGGAAAATGTGTAATAGTAAAAGTAAGAGCATTAGCGTGCGTGACCTTTTCTTTGGCCAGGCAGTGTATATCAGGGCTGCTCTGACATGGGAATTCTGGGCCAATATGATATCTAATAACTTTCATGTACAAACCTGTGGATGCTAATGCCCAAAAAAAATATGCAGTAAATATATAGTCCACTGCCACTGTTCTCTTAATTATGAATGAAGACTTATGTATAAAAGCTCACCATGGCAGCATGCAGCAGAGCTCAATAAGAATCAGAGCAGGAGTGAGCATGTGGCAGGGCTTGTGTTTGAGAGGGTATAAGGTCAGGGCTCACCAATGATCCTGAGTGTGTGAGACAGGTGGTCTGTTCACAGGGAGAAGCGCGCGCACGCACACACACACACACACACACACACACACACACACACACACACACACACACACACACACACACACACACTCATCAATAATGCAGACCACCTCATCTGCTCACAGGTCCATGTGGGTGTGTAAAATAAACGAGAATGGTGAAATGCAGATAGAACATGAGTGACCTTGCCTTAACTACATAAACTCAGGTTTTTTCAGTTCCATTTCTAAGCCTAAACAGTAAGCAAGTTGTTCTACATACTTCAAACAGTATAAAAGAATACTAAATATTCAAACAGTCATCAAAGTGGCATGCCAGTAGAGCATGTGATGCACAGTGTAAGCGAAACAAACAGTTATAGCATATTTATAGCACATTATGTACATATTGTATTCTGGTTGGGCAACCTTTTCTGTACTCTGTGCTGATAAAAAAAAAAAATCTCACTTTTGTGAGAAGAACTGCTCACACAGATACAGTCATCCAAATACTGACAGCATCACCAATGCAATCTTCTTCAAACTGTCATATATCTATGAAAGTCATGTCCATGAAAAAGGGACACATGAAAGGGGACTGTACGTTTGCTTTGGACGTTTCTAATGGAGAGTGCAGCTGACAAAACTTCATTGTTCACAGTGATGAGCTTTGGAAGTCGATCAGTTGCATTTCAAAATCATCAATGCCCATCCATTCAAAAGTAGACATGTCCAAGTCTTTCACATTAAGTTTGTCTGGATGTATGAGAAAGGAAAACAAAACAAACAAACAAACAAACAAACAAACAAACAAAAATCATTGGTCAATTTCTCTGAAAATAATAGAATCTCTTTTAAAATTCTTTCTTGTCCTGGACATGGAAATGTTATCAAGGCAACACAGCATAAAGACAAATTTTAGGCTAGATGGCTGGAATTAAAAATTGGCAAAATAAACTGCTGCATTTGTGATATATAGGGTGGAAAAAATAAGAGAATAAGAAAAAAATAGGAGGCAGAAGCAGCAAAGCATACTATAGCTCATTTTATCAACTCTGCACAACAGCAGTATGATGGAGAGATGGGCATCCGGCACACAACAAATTAATTAAACAAAACTATTTAGCAACTCCGAAACCACTAGAGAAGCAGACACAATAGTTGATCACAGAAGGCAGATCTGACAGGTTGGTAATGATGATGGCTCCAAAAGTTCTGCTATTATGTCAGGATGTGGTCGAACCGCACACTGGATATTTCATGTGTGAAAATTAGAATGTCCTGTAAAATTCTGTTCTGTCCTGGACATGGAAATGTTAGATGTGTTGGCTGAATGATGAGTGGAAATCGCTCTCAAATACTGAACGTCAGTTGTCACCGAACATCTTCCAGCTCTGGCTAATGCTGGCCCTTCTCAACAAGAAAGACTTTGATTTCACAATGCCGTCCACAAAAGTGTCAAGCAGTTTTCCACTACTCAGCCACCTGACACTGGAGTGAAGCAGAATGTCTCTGTATGCACATTTAATTTCATCAAGCCAGTCCTTGGAACTGCCTGTGAATCACAGCAGAGCGAGCTCGCAGAAGGTTCACGATTTTCACAATTGCTGCAGTCACAGTGTTAAGATCGCAATTTGACAACTTTGCACAGAGATTTTCCTGGTGTATAATGCAATGAAATTTAAGAACAGGTTCCCAAATGTGTCTTGAATTATTCTGACACAGGTGAAGTTGCTCTATTCCACTGTCAGAGTAATTAAGAGTGGTTTGATGTAAAATGGTTTAATGCACACAACATGGCCAGAATGCTCTACAGTTGTGGTAAAAGGAACCGGTGTTGTGATGTGTATCTTATTTATTAAACAAAACCATCAATAAGCACCCTACACTCCACAGGAGGTTTTAGTAACATTAATAACGGAAAACACAAGTAAATCTAAAAATCTTTGAGGACTAGTTTGTATGCGCCATTCCTGAAAGTATTGAACATTAAATGCTTTAGGTCAAAACTTTAAACATCAGAATACAGTGATTGCTCATTTCAGTTTTTTTCACATGCCATAAATAATATAAGGGCACCTGGTATAACTACTCCGTTCTAAAACAAAAAAGCAACAATACACTGTCTGTACTGCAAGTTGGCAGTTAGTGGGCTAGCCGTACCTGCTAGTACACAAGCCCAATCTGGATGGCACAAGCTTTACCACAAAAATATCAAAACATGCGTTGGGACCTGACTTTGTCATACTATGGCAAGCATTGTGCACAAGTTAATAAATAATAAATACAAAAACATCAGACAAGAAATTAAAGCTATTAAGTCAATGTATTGATCTGTGCCTCCCCATCACACTGTAATTACACAGCCAGCATGGGCAATATCTCAGTAGTATCATTTCTGTCACTCCCCTCTACAGACTGTTGGCTCAGTGTAAAGGTTTGAGCGCTGAAGAAAATAAGCAGCTTTACTCAAAATGATTACAATAAAATGAAACTTCAAAATGCCAGAGAAACAGGCACGGCTAGCTGAAATGTAAAGCTACATCCTCTGAAGTGGAACAGGCTGAGAAAAAAAGCGCATTTTGAAAATAACAGCAACGTTGAGACTTTGGGCAAAGCTAATATCAAGGCAACACAGCGTAAAGACAAATTTCAGGCTAGACGGCTTCGAATTTATCCGCAGCTGGAACAAAAAATTGGCAAAATAAACTGCTGCATTTGTGATATATAAGGTGGAAAAAATAAGGAAATGAGAAAAAAATAAGAGGCAGAAGCAGCAAAGCATACTATAGCTCATTTTATCAAAGCTGCACAGTTGCAGGATGATGGAGAGATGAGCATCCGGCACACAACAGAATAATTCAAAACTCTTTAGCAACTCTGAAACCACTGTATTTTAAGGAAGTAACATGAATTGCCCCAAGTAAAAGGACTCTGCTCCACTGACAGTGATGGCTGTTAACTCACAGCAGTCACACAAAGCCCTGAGAGGTGTTCTGGAACACAAGGTTGCCTCCAACACTCATGACTCTGACAAAGCTTAATGAGTGACACTTCCTGGGTCTCCATCACATGATGCGTAATGCATTTACACTTTTCTCAAAATGTCTCCACACTTCAATGTTCCAAAGCAGTGCTAAAGGAAAGAACAGTGCACCCTGTATCCCAAAAACATGAATTAGTCATTCGTCTCTTAGTTTAACATGTAATGGAATCTTTTTTGGGGAAAAAAGAAAAATACACAAAGTTGTGGGAGATCATCACCATATCAGAAAAGGCTGTTGCTATTATTGACCTGGTGATAACCTGGCCCCCAAAACACCCAGTCATGTCCATATAGAGTTTCAGAATTATTGAATAAGCTAAATCATTAGTGCTGGGTCTGCTGGGTCAGAGAATGCTTGAAACCCTAGAGGGCAGTGATGGAGAATTCCTACCTTAACTGATGAAAAGGAGAGATTACTAAGAGAATTACACAATGGCTCATAGCTCAACACTTCAGCTAGTTACATAAGTTACACATGTGTAACGTATTTCAGTGGAAAATTAACAGGTTACAGATAAAATCACTGGCATGTCTTATCATACCTCACTGCACCCCATGGATCAGTTTTTCCATCCGTTTTTTGCTAGTTTAAATGTGTTCTGACGACTTGTAATTTTTTAGTCTGTCTGAAAAATGTTTCTGCCACTTGTGTCTGGTAAAGTAAAAGCTTGTAAAGCTTGTAAAAGTAAGTAAAGCTTTGGCTTTATTGCTGTTGCTCACTTGCATCACTTGTTGGGACAATATGTAAACCATTCTTTTCTTTTCAGTGGGCTACCCACTCATAGCCAATTTGCTACTATGCCATGGCATTTTTTAATGGGTGGTTAGGTTACAGATGAATAAGGCAGAGTGATGCTTGGACAGACTGCCATTATTGGGGCTCTCAGAATGCCTCTCAGCCAATCACATGGCATGGTCGGGTGATGTAATGGATGATATTCCAAGGCTCACAGTTTTGGAGCCAAAGAAAGCCGAACACTCTTCTGAAACGTCTGTCCCTGTGGTGTAGAGAATCTTGTAAGTCTGCCGAAATCTCAGTTCTTATCGAATGTGAGTACACAAGAGGCTCAGTCAGAGCTCACAACGCTAAACCAAGTCATGCTCTCCAATGACTCACATGAGTCATCTCCCTCTGAACAGTTTGCAGACTTTATTAAATGAGCATATGTTGTGCATTCACTGAAAATAAGAATGAGAGCCGCTTCGTAGCTTTGTACACATTCAGGTGAGACTGCTAACTGATTTCTGATACGTACCATGCGCAGACTCTACCTGAGAGAATACAAAGTGTAGAAATTCCCAAGTGAGGCATTTAAAGTGGGAAATCCTTTCAAGACTGACAGCAAAATTAATAAATAATAAATAAATTAATTTATAAGTAAACAAACAACCTCTCTCTCAGTCTCCACACACAAACAGAATGACGGAGAAGGGGTTTAAAGAGCCACTGCGGTCCATGCTCTGTTGCTATGCAAGCATTATTCCCACTCCTCATCTCTCTCTGAGCTACAGTAAGACAGAAGAGAGGAGTGAAACGACAGGAGGAGAGATTGGGACTGGCCTCAAAAGATAAACGCTGATAAAAACCCACATTTCTCTGCAGAGTGTGATAATGTAGACAGATTTAAGCCGGTGTGCTAGTGACAGACTAGCTTGGAGGATCATGTGTGGCTGCATGTTTTCATGAGTGCGTACACCTCCTCAGATGCCGCACAGGAGAGACAGTGCAAAGCACAGCTGGATTAAAGCATACACAACCTTCAGGAGGCAGAAGGAAAAGGAGAAACAGAGGACATGGCTACACAACACGGTTAGCACAAACATCTCCTGCTGTGCGTCCTCCATTACTGCTCATGTGACTGGTAAATCAAGTTACCTGCCAAGACCAAGAAACACACATACAGAATACAAGGACATGTCATAAGCATGTGTGCACATGAGCAGACAGAGAGAAAGACACAGCGAGACACACACACACACACACACACACACACACACACACACACACACACACACACACACACACACACACACACGTAAAGCTGTACCTTTTGGATCGGCGTAGCATGCTCCTCTCAGGCAGAGAGAAATTGGAAAGCACGGTCCAGAAGGAGTCAGACATGATCCAGGCTCTTCACTAACATGGCTGTCATGCAGAGACTAAACGCACCGCCTGCCATGGAGTTGCCGAACAAGCGGATGAAGGACAGCTACACTAAACGTGTGTGTGCGTGTGTGCTTGTGTCCCCAGCTGACAGAATACTGTCACTACCGCCTGCCTGCAACCTGTGACACTGCTAGAGGTAGACTGAGCAGCAACTGCCTTCATCCTTGCACACGATCTCTCTCTCTCTCTCATGTTCCCACCCCCCATTCCTCATACACACGCCACTAGCTCCCACTCTCACTCTCCCTCTGCTTCTCTCTCGTACATGTTAAAAGCAGAAGGCTGCTCCAAATTCACGTTACTATGCACAAAAACTCCACACAGTCAATTAAAATTCATGCTGTAGGAAATCAACAATCTATGTTAAGGAAATTATAAGGGGGGGCAGAGAAAATCAAAGGACAAAAACTTCACAAGATTATCATATCCATACATATCCAATTAATAATAAAAAAATTCAAATAATTCTTGCTTATAATGTAACTATTACAGTTATATTACATGTAAAGAGGTAACTGGTTTAAAATGGAAATTTGAAATAGCAAATAATATTATTTATGTTGTAATTTTGACTTAAAAGTAAAAATTTCAAATGTGCAATTGTGTTTTGTGTTTATTTACCTCACAACAGTAAATAAACACACAAACAGTGTAACCTCTGGATTACAAAAGGCTAATAAATGTGAACAAACAAATCTGCCGCCCCCTGTTTTGGAAATGACTACCAATATTCCTATAGGTAGCACTAAATTCTGAAAACAATTCCAAAATATAATCACTGCCAAGACTAATTTTAAAAAATATGATATCAATATAATATATGCACAAATTAGCACACAGACGATCTTTATAGATAATATCAGCATCATATCGCCACTGGTAGGTTTACTATTAGTATTCCGTGTAGTGTGTTAGGTGTTTTAAAATGTATGCATTTGATGCTAGTAGTGCACATATATTTTTATAATATACATATAATTCCTTTTAATGCTGCTAAAGGTGAGTTAAGTCCCAATTTCTACATATATTAAAATGCAAAACATATATGTAATACAAACATTCTATTAAATATTCATGTCCATTGGCACACATACATGACAAATGGATGCATATGGGCAGCAGCCCGCAATTCCCATATCAGTGCGTTCCTACTAATAAGCAGACATATTTAGCAGGTCCACATTCTAAAAGCACTGCTGTGGTTTCTGATGTTCCTATCCCTGTCCCAGAAAAGTCAAGATTAGAAAAAAAATCAATACAGAATCGCCAGAAAAGCTGTCAGACTGACAGGAGATTAACATCTGCTTACATGAACACACTCGCACTTATTTAAGAAAAATGATTTACTTATTCAGGGAATTACAGGACACTATCAGAGGGTAAAGATAAAGTCTCACAGTTGAAATGCTCTTATCATTGTCTGTCATGTTAGACAGGGTCGAATGAGAGAGAGAGAGAGAGAGAGAGAGAGAGAGAGAGAGAGAGAGAGAGAGAGAGAGAGAGAGAGAGAGAGAGAGAGAGAGAGAGAGAGAGAGAGAGACAGAGAGAGAGAGACAGAGAGAGAGAGACAGACAGACTTAATAAGAGGCCTGGTAATGTTGCCAACACTTTGGATGGTCATTGAGTAGCTCAGTTAGGACAGCTAATACAGCTGAGAACATTCAGAACGGTCCGCATGATTATCATGGTTAAATTAATCATGTGTAATATAGTTACATAAGTAGCTTTGATATGTCCAACGGCACAATATGTAGACTACTAACATTCTTCATGGTTGAACTGAGGAGATTAGAGCACAAATAAATTAGCACTGACAACAGTAAAAATAAATTAATGACAGAAATTAGGCTGGACAAGAGTTAAAACAATTTCATGCATGTTTCCCATCTCCCTCTAAAGTTTATAAAGTCTAACCACAGAAAATGCCTTAAAGGCGCAAGACAGCGCCCTTGCCGTGTACCGACGTAATGGAGCTGCCCTGAATGCAGATGTTTTCCCTTACTCCAACACATGGAGAATAGACTTGTTCATCAGTTCATAGGATCTGGACTGAGAAAAGGCTGCTGAGGTTTTTTTTTTTTACACTGAATGTATTTCTGAATGAATTTTCTCTTTCAAAAGAAACTTAGCCTTCCTGAACAAGACACTTAGCTGCCTCTTTATTTGGTGCACTGACTAATCACCATTAAAGCCCAGTAGGCTGACCCTATGAGAATCTTATTAGCTTTTAGATGAATTAATCGCATGTACTTTTCCTGAATTCCATTTACAACTGTAATAAAATGCGAATTCAACATGACTGGGTGATCTGAAAATACTTGTTGATGCAAGGTGTAAAATGCTTCTTGGCATGAGTAAACCTGCGTGATTTACATGGAATCAAATAAAATGAAGCCCTTGTAATAATTGTGGTTATTCATCATCATCATCATTATCTAAAGAACACCAGTGTGCCAATTACGGTCAAAGGATCTGACAGAAACCATGGTAAATTAACACACACACACACTTTATACAATACTGCTACTAAATACCACTTAACATCTCACGTGTTCATTATTTATTGAATAAATCCATTGAGTACTCGGACTACTGACACCAAAATGGATTTACTATCATTGACACAATTATTGACAGGCACTTTTACTGAAGGTCACAGGTTTAGTTCCTGTTTTCAAAGCAGAAGTTTCACTTTAATCACATGATCATTGTATGGACTGTATCTAAGGAAAAAAACCACCATCATTAAGATAGCGGGAGAAAAACAAAAAAATCTTATTCCTTACCAATCTGTTCATTACTTCTTAGAACTACTCCGCTGAAGAATCATTTTCTTTTGCAAAACAATTAAAAAGTACTGACACCCCATGCAACTAAAATAACTGTAAAATGTCCACAACTATTGTAATTTGTGTTGCCATAGTAACGTAGTAGCTTTGCAGCAGTAACCTTTACGGTAAGTTGATGTAAAGTGAGCACTTCTAATAGCACATTTACTATGAACTCTTTAAACAATGTAAAATACAGCTGGCATGTTCAAATGATGAGGAAATGATAAACTTTCACTCATACATGTTTTTGGCACAGCACTTTAGTAGAGATAATACCAATACTTTCTCATTAGTGGTTAGAAAATACACTTTTCCAAGCATTGATAATCAGTACATTACTGTTTAACTAATCATCCCGCCTCCACCCATAATCAGAAACTACCGGATACTAGGGGAAAACCAGCAAATCAAGCACACATGTTTAATAACACACTCTTTAACAAGAGTGGGGAAGATTAGAGGCAAGGCCAACACACTGTTAGTGTAGGTGTGCACTGTCCACCACCACAAGACCTCCTTACCTCCAAAGGAAGGGGTTGGGGGTAACTCCGGCCCCCTGGGACAGGGCCGGGGCTGACGTGGGCTCCTCCAGCCCTCCAGCGGACGACAGGAGCAGGGAGGAGGGGGAAGAGGTGGGGGAGAGGAGATGCTGAAGGAGGCTGCTGTTGCCATGGCAACGGAACTGAGCAGTCGGCCAGATTCTAGTGAGCGAGTGTGACAGCACGAAGGAAAGCAAAAGGCCAATATGACTGATCTGATCCCGGATCTTTAATATGATATTGTGTTTTTACACAGGAGCTTGTACTTGTCCATACGCCTCTCACAATGAGCTATGTCACAAGCTCTGAGGTTCATAAACATAACCAGGCTGTAGGCACTAAGGTCAGTCTTCAATGTCGACTCAACCCCTCCTTTTCCCTCTTATAAAGGCAGTGGTGTGAAATAACACCTGCTGTGTGAGAGAGCACTTAGACTCATTTCTATACACAGGCTGTTTAAAACACAGGCCTGACACTGTACAAAAAGGAGACCCTAAAGGAGATTTTACAACCTCACCCAGCCTTCGGCACTGCTACCTCTGAGAAACTACATCAGCCTATATGGCTGCAAACTCCCATATTAACCAAAAGAGCTGGTAATATAAGTGCCCTTATGTTAATGTTATTTAATATGTTAATTTTAAAAATGTTATTTAATATGTTAAAACAATAATCTTTTAACTGTTTGTGAGCTGTTTGTGACAGAGAGAGAACACACACCCACACCAACCCACAGACAGAGGTTTCTGTCCATCCTTCCACTATGAGGAGACAACTCAACACTAATCATCTGACGTGATGTGAAGCTGTCAAAAGCCGTTACTGCCTACGTTTACATGGAAAGATCTTCACCAATATGATTCATCTAAATCATCGCAATTGCCAGTTAAACTGATTGAATGTGCTGGGGATTATTTTGATCATGAGAACGCAATCATCACGATAACTCGGGTGTAATAAAATATCAATGAAGACTCCACTGAAAGAATAAAAGCATGTCCCCCGCAAAATGCAAGCTGTAGCAAAGGCAAAGAGAGGGATACAGATCGGGTATCATATTTAGCTGTGGAGGCATCTGTCTAAATTAAAAAGGAAACAAAAATGAAGGATGACCTCTGACATTTGCACAGCACACAAGAGAGAAAGAACAGGGGACAGAAAAAAGACCTAATAAAAAGATGAGAAAACATTCAGATCATCAGAGTCCTTCTATAAAACACTGCTCTGTTTAGCTGCTGCTATAGAGTTGAACAGACTCCTGTGTTCTCATTCTGTCATGGCCATTCAGGTAGCAGTGCTCTGACACATTCCTCTCCAACTTCAGCTTCCAACTTCAGTTGGGCCGCTATGATACAGATTATTAGCACTTTGTTGGGGCCGATACTGATATTAAAAAAACCCGATAATTTAACCCTTTTGGCATTTTAAAAATATTTAAAGGTTAATTTTTATATTAAACATTGTAATGCTATTTACTGAATGAAACAATTACCCCACAAAACCAAAAAGCGAATAAGGATCGACTTGTGTTTCAGTCAGAACACTCACATAATATTTTGGACCCTTCTGCAATATTCATAATGCAATGTCCAACACTGTGATTCTCATTTACAAACATTGTAATGTGTAGTGCTAGATTTTGACTTTGGCACAATCACTTGCTCTGCTTCAGCTACCCTATGCCACTACTAGATGACCTAAGCCAAGAAGTGTCACTAGCAATGAGACAGCATATGGCTGAGCTCCACACAGGCAGCATTCTCAGGAAATCCAGCCAGAGAAGAGCCCACCAGTGTGTGTAGATCTGGAGAACAGGCCGGGGTACTGGGCCCAACAGGTCTAAAACTGAAGAAAATAATAATAATAATAATAATAATAATAATAATAATAATAATAATGTAATTTCACCTCTAGATTTATTACTTATAATCCAGACCAAGGCAACTGCATTAGATATGAGCACTTTCATGTCCACTTCACGTTTAGGAACGTCTGAAAATTACTGGACAAAAAGAGTTTATTTTCCTTATTAGTAGTACAGTATAGTACAGCATCAGCAGATGTGTACAGTAAATATGGTAATATTAAAACTAAGAACAGCATCACCGCAAATTGCAGATGGCTTACAACTCTTTAGAAGGTGTGGAAGCAAATAAAGTCACAGTGTGTAAGTTAAAGCTTCATCTATGTCAAATAAATGGGAAAGAAAAATGAAGAAAAGTGCTCAGCCTACCCCAATCTCATTTACCTGTTTACTCCTACAATTTTTCACATGGCCATCCGAATAAGAGAATTCTATTACTGGCACAAGCATAGTTAGTGACAAGCTATCAGGTGTGCTCTGCCCACAGCATGCGTTGTGTAACCCTATTGTGTTTTGGTCATGTTTAGAAACCTAACAAGAGCTCAGTTTAATTTCACAGGCTAGAATAACACTTAACTGGTTTCTGTATCAGGCGAAGAATACATTACTGCTGATATCCCACCTCCTTCTGTGTACATTCATTTACACATCTCCGCTGTAATGGTGCACATAGAGACTTACTGTATGTGGAGGTTGGGAGCTCCTGCTCTCTCCTTTCTTTTCTTCATGACTGCGGTTCTGTGAGAGGATCACTGAGCAAGTAAACGCTGCAGTGCATTAAGCATTGGCTAAACAAGCCAATCACTTCTGTTTTAGGACCATCACCATTCTAAACAATTGTGTGATGACAACAGTTAATGACCAGTATAGGAACCATCAGCTGTGGCAACGACTGTCCCATACTTAGCATATCTGAAAGTTGTCCACCACAACACAAAATCTTCTCAGGACCAGTCCATGTGTTTGAGGGGAAGCTCAACAAGCAGCAAAGTTAGCCAAACTGAGACGGCTGCTGAACTCAGTTACAGGGAAGATCCACAGGTAGTGCTCAAGACAACCCAAACAGACTTCCAACTGCAGGCTGCTACTAGTTTAAGAAATACTGTATCCATTTTTCTCCACCTCACGCAGTGAGTAATCCAGAAACTGAGGCTAAGGAAGATAAAAGATGGAAAATGAAAGGGAAAGAAAGTTATGCCTTAGTGCTGCCATCACCTTCCGTCCTCTCTGTCTCTTGCTGCCTCTAACTACTAGGAACAGGGCATTCTCATGATATCACAAGACCCTGGAGGTGGGGGGTGGGGGTACAGCTGTCGACCACGACTCACAGTATCAATCTCTGTCCACACATACTTCCCAGAACCAAAAGAACATCAATGTCCCTTGCACTGTTCCCAGCACAAGCTGATGGCTACGTGCCAGGAGTCAGACAATAGCCAGGATCAACAAAAAGCCCCCACAAGACCACTGTTGCATCCAACGTTAAGACAGCCTGATTACAACACTGACGCACTTTGCTACAAGACAGGCTAATACAATTACACTGACACATGATCTATTACTCAGTATGAGAGAAAAATAAGTGTGTGCATGTGTGGGTGGTTCACTGACTGACATGGAGGTGGAATAGTAGGCCTGATTTGATTAAGTCTTTAATCCAGGCCTGCAGCATTGCAGGTTTAGCTGGGTACGATAAACTCAATGAACTCCTGCAGTGCCCCCTTCACCAGCTTACAGCACGCTCCATGCCACTCTGGGAACGGCAGAAGGACATTCAAATAAACATGCAAGTAGGAGAGACCAACCAAAGCAGTGCATTATCATTAAGGCAAATCAAAGAGATTGCACACCTGTATATCACCTGTAAACACACCGTACAAAGCAACATACTATAAAGCACTCTCATCCATAATGATGTTTCTTCCTCATAAGGGTGCAAAATGTATTTGGTGGCAGCCAGTGGGTTAAAAATAGGACAGCAGAGCGTGTTAAAACAAGGCTGTGAAGGCAGGGATCCTCAGCTGTTGAAGCGTACGTTCTGGGTGTTACAGCCTGTAGACTTTTCACCTCTGACCTCCTCTTACCCTCAGCAGCTCTTCCTTTGTGCATCACAAACTTCACACATAACACAGTGATCAGCAATGGTTCACATCTAATCTTTTCAAAGCTTTTTCTCAGAAGCTCCAGCAGTCAAACAGGGTGACTGCTAATCTGGGCAGTCGGTTGCTGCTGCCCAACGCTAAAGATTATTGCAAAGTTTTTATATAACACTTTGAAGTAAGGAGGTACATTTAGGCAGACCTGGCTAGAATTGGATGAACTGTGTTCAAAGCTATTGTAAAATATTAGATATGCAGGTCTTGGGGGGCCAACACATCTGTAAAATGTAGCACTGATTGAAAGGCTTCATATGAATGTATGAGAAGTAAATGTATAAGCCATATAAAACATGTCCCACAGAAGGACCTATTACTGTAAAGTACAGTGCCACACATCGGAAAAATGTATTGCAGGCATCAATTTAAAAATGCTGGATAACCAACACAAAAATTTATTTGCACCTCTCTGAAATAAAAAAATTACAAATCACTTATTGATAGTTTTATTTGAGTTTACAGAATGCCCCAACAATTCTGCAAATGGGGTTTGTGTAATAGAAAGTGCATTTAAGGCATAATACAGTGAGTGAGTGAGTAAGTATAGAGAGGGAGTGGGTGCGAGAGAGTGAGTGACAAGCCAGGTGCTTCGCCTCACAAACAAATAATTAACATAGGCTTAAAGAAACAACTAAAGAAACAAATTAAAACCATCTGAAAATGCAAACAGAGCCGACATAAACAATAGCCTGAAATGGACCTTTAGAGTCTCACAGATAACTGTGAGATAAGATGTGAAAAAGCAGTCAACACAAACATCAAGCTATTCTACAGAAAACACAAACACCGTCACAAACAAAAATATTTCAGCCAGCAAAACCTTGAATTTATGCTCAGTGAATTTGACAGACACTATACACTGTAAAAAGAGTTAAAGACCATTTTCAAAAACAAATTCCACAATAGCACTGATACCTAGCTGTTTTAAACTATGTGTACTCAATTCAGAGTGGACTTTCCCATAATACAACAAGGAATTTCGGAAGACGTAAGGATGACTAGCTTTAAAAAAAAAAAGGTACTTACAAACTGCCTCTCCGGGGAAGGCTCAACTCCTTCTGCAAAAGAAAAAAAAAAAAACAAAGGATGAGGTTAGATGATTTGGTGAAAGCAGAGCTATCAGTTGTATCCTTTAACATATTAAATGCTATGCTACATACTCTACTAAATGTATATACATTACTATACTACACATTTGTGTGACTAATAATTTGCTAATAAAGCTGGTCAACAGATGGGACATGAAGGTTAAAGTGTAATGCCCCTTTTTAGCAGCGCAAAAGTGTCAGTCAGGACTTTTACTGACAGAGCTTGTTTGATAGAGTCAGTAGAATAAATCACAGTGAATTCTGCTGGTTCATAAAAATACTGCAGTTACTCAGGAAAATTAAGAAGGATGCCACCAGGTGGCAGAAGCGTACCGTTTGGATCTGTTAACTACTGGATAAACATCCCATTCTGGGCAAAATGAAACAGTAATGTTTGTAAAAGCTTGAGGAACACAAACAATAATATCAAAATTGAAAGCATTGAAAACAAAAAACACCAAGCCAAAGACATTCGAGGTATAAAGAACTGCTCACTTCCAACATCTACTCAACAAACAAACTGACAGCAAAATACACACATAGGCATATTCAAGGCTGGATAACAACAAAAGAACACACATGCACACACTTTCTTCTAAGGTTGGAAGAACTGGCCAAAAGAAACCAAGCCCACCAGACTGATAGGGCAGAGAGGACAAACAGAAAACGGCTACTCCATCTGTCTCTGTCTGTAGGGAGCGGACACGCTCCACTGTAAATATTCATGGGAGTATAAACACAGCAATACCACGCACATGCACCACCCTCCACTATGATCTGTATGTAAAGTAAGCCATTTAAAAGCTGAAAGTTGTCAGGGCACTGTCACTGAAGAAGTCAGCTTATAATTACAACTCTCTACCCTACAGCACAAACGAAACATGGTCACAGTGCCTCGAGTAAAAAGAGGAGGAAAACACTCTCGTTATGTTAAAGAGGTCATGCGGGTCACGTTACCCATGGTAACAAGCATATTTCTCTCTCCTTCTTAATTTTTTTTTTTTTTTTTTTTTTGGGAAACAGAGTGAATCAAAACAGCAGAAGCATTAACTGTTACTGCAAAAAGGAGTCATTAGTTCCTGTTGCTGGATCTGTTCATAAGAGCCATCATCCATTAACTGTGTGGGCGTGTGAGCAGAGGTCATGAGGGTTCTGACATCCTGATTACAATCAGCGCAACACAAACCCAGCATACTGAGGAGAGCGGTTATGATTTCTTTTCCCTTTACAGCATTTTAACACATTTGGTCTGCTAGATGAGGTACACGTTATTCAGAAGGGCACCATCCACTTCAAACCAGATCTGTATCCAGTAACTCCAACAAAACAGTATTAATAATGGAATGGACCTCAGTCACCTTTAAAAGCTAACAGGCAGAAGCGTGCTGGAGCGGCGAGTGAAAAAATTAAGTGTGAAGATACAACACTCTTCATGGCTGTCAGAAAAACGGAACTGTAATTTAAAATGATATTGTCCGATACTGTGGGTACGTGTCTGTGTTCAGTGCATGCCACAAGACAGGTTTTATTATTCACAGCAATAAGCTCTTTGATTTGCTATGAATCTTCAATAGGCCTACATCAAATAACCTTAACTGTGCACATACTAAGAAGGTGTTAGATTTCAACTTCAATATCATTGGATATCCATATCATTTCTCAACCCTACTGCTGGAGAACTGAGTGAGTGAGTGAGTATATCCAGGTCAATAAAATGCTTGGCATATAAAAATTATGCACACAAATCATAGTCAATAACTATTGCCATCCAATCAGGCAAAACTGAAGAGTTAACTGGCACCATCTGAATGTGCCAACAATGGGCAATGCAGAAGCTGCTGTTATTTGAATGTTTTTAAATAATTTATTTAGCTTATTTATCTAACTCTGCTGAATATTTATAATAAACCAGTTATAATATACATGTTTACATAAAAAGGGAAATAAGGCAGCGAGAGACTGAAAGTGACAGTAGAGGAGGCAGGGGAAAAGAGCATCGTTGGCAGTGAAGAGACAAACAAGACCTCTCTGTCTGTAAGGAATATGAGTGCAGAGAAGGCTGAGCCAGGAAACCTTCAAGTATTCCTGAGCTGCCTGCAAAACACCAACCCAGCAACTTTTTAAAGTGCACACCTAGCAAATCGCCAGCCTACTTTTTAATTAGTGACTCAGCCAATACTGGGCTGATATTGCCGCTGGCTGTATTTATGGGAGCTGTACCCTTGCACATTTTTTTTTAAAGCTACGAGATAGCCTTCCCTCAGCATCATCAAATCACTCCTTCGTCCTTCTGCCTTCTTGTTCAACACCCTGTAAATCTGTTACTTAGGCATGAGTGCAGAAAGATGACAAAACATTAAGAAGGTGAAAGACATCAGGTAAAGACAAAAAAAAACGGCACTGCATTTTTAACATGTGCAAAGAAGCCCAGCGTGCAGTCTGAATACTTTGTACCTGAAGAAGCCATGCCGAGTCACCACTCGCCATGCTAAAGGACCTGCTCCTGGTCAGGTCATTTCAAGACAGGTAGCCAAAAAAGTGAACAGTACACAATGATGAGTAAAGCTTTGGTAAGTGCAATTCTCGGCAAGAAATCACACAAGTTGTGAATTTGTAATAATGGTTTATCTGTTTAAATGAGACCAAAATGGGTGAAAAAAATCTATAAAAATGTAAACAGAATCAAAACAAGGAGACAGCTTGTGATGACTGCTATCAGCAAATGAATGGATGAAGTTTAATAAACCTCCTACAAATGTCCTACTTTTGGTCGAAGCCAGGCACACTTTCAGTTGCAATTTAAAATAATTAAATAATGAAAGTTTAAAAATAAAATAAAAAAATAAACCGCAAGTAGCCTGCCATATCATCATACTTCAAACAACTTTAGTGATAGCGCTAGAAAATTTTGCTGGGTTTTTTTTCTTAAGAAAATGAAAGAAATGAAAGATTGAAATATTTCAAATTACTTAACTCTTAATTTCTCAACTCTTAAAATAATTATAAGAACAAATGGAATAAAATGTTCTTACATGTTTTCTTAATCTTGCAATAGGCTCGCCTTTTACTGAGGCTGTAAGCGTTATCTAGGTAAACACAGAAATTGATTTCACGTTAGTTCTGTTATTGCATATAAGACCTACATATTTTTATACTTCATATAATTTTTGTATCTCTATATGGTAAACTGTAAAATACATGCCTAAATAATTAAGGTTTTCATAAGAGCATATTCAGAAATATCTCAATTTCTTAAAAGATTTTCTGAGGCATTTAAAAACATACTTATGAACTTCTTAGTGTTCGACTTAAAACCTTTCTGTGACTTCATCAACATAATTATTCAAGTACACTAAATAAAAATGTGTACATGTAACTGAGCCACAACCCACTTTTAGTCTTTACTATGTTAAGTCTGTTGGTGCCAATGTTGCAACTCAGACCGCACAATCAACCACGAATGCTTTTGCAGCCCACAGAAACACTTAGGTGACCAGACGGTGTAATCACAAAAGATAAATATAACCACAAGCACAAATCAGCACAATGAGGCCTAATGTTCTACAGTGTGGGGAGCAGGTCAGGTGCACAGCAGGAAGAAGTACTACCAGATGATTAAATTTCATGTCTGTATGGTCTGCCTCATTCACTTTAGGGCAGGAAAAGAAAGACAGAAGCAGCAGCAAAAAACCAGGACAATACTAACATAAGCAACAGGGTACTGAATTATATGGACAAAGCGCACATGAACCCTCAAATCAAGAGCATTAGTGCTCTGATTGTAGAGAGTTTGAGAGACTTGTTCAGCTCATGTCAACCCTGCGTTCACATGATAAAAGATTAATAAATTACTGAAGGCAATAAACACATTCTGATTAAGCTTTCTTTTACTCTGACTACTTAATTATGACTTTTGATATTGCAACTTAAAAAAAAAAACAAAAAAAAAAACACACCCATCCCCTCAGTGCTCCTGGAGAAGCTCTGGCCCCCAAATTCACAGACGCACATACCAAACGCAAACAGTACACTGCTAAACTCACTCCTTTCTTTTAATCTTTGTGGTCACAGGACAAAATTCATACCGACCTACTGGGTCTGTAAAACAGCCCAATAAGCATATAGTGGTAGAGCTCATTGCACCTTCTCTCCTCCATGTGCAGCCTTAGAACTTATAAACTAGCAATTCAGCCGAGCACTTCAGGCTCTTCAAAAAGCTTAACACCCATTATGGGTTGTTTCAGCAGCACCTCACTAGTGACAAAGCTCACTAGTCACTGTGGTGTGGGATATGGAACGGTTTCTCCTCCACAAAACAGTACAACTTCCAAATAAGAGTTATTTTAAGCAATACATTTTATGATCTGTGCTGCTGAAAAATAAACAGGACTGTGAACAGTAATTTCCCAGTGGAACATCGCCTCAGAGCTATAGAAGGGTGGGGTCCGAAAGACAAGACAGCAGCTGCGCACATGCGCACATACACACATATATACACTCATGCCGTCCAAGCCAGGAGTCCATCACTGCCATGGGCTAAAAGGCTGGGCAATGAAATTAGCTGGAGTGACAGTTTGGAGCAGGCCCTCTTGCTCTTGCACAAAAGCAATCTCCCCAATGGAGCCCATCAATATTCCTTAAGTCCATCGAGCATGACAGGGAGCCAGAGTGCAGGGAAATGTAATCAAGGAGATGGGCAGAGAAAACAGCAGCATGAAACCAAAATGGATGCACTAGAAACAGTTAGGAAGTCATCTGAAAATGGAAGGTGATCAGGATGGTACATATGGCTGCAGGGGCAGTTGATATGTGAGCACTTGACTGTGCTATTAGAAGGCCAAGTGTCTTAAGCACAAGAGAACATGATATAAGACCATTTACATTAACAAATGCTTAAATACACAATGCATACTTTACTGAATTCATCCATTTGTAAAGGTAATCATGTGTGTGACACATTTATATAGAGTATATGTACCACATTTACAAAACATGTATTTTTATCCTAATATCAAGACTACACAACTGTAGACATCCTGCTAGAACTGCTACATTTTCTTGACTGTGTAATACTTTTACACTGTACTGTTAAAAAGTATATACTTTCAGTATATACTTTAGTCTTGTTGCAATCCAAACATCTATAAAAGTTCAGTTTTAAAAGTTTTTTTTATATATATATATATCATACATTTCTATTGCTCCTAAGGCTTTTACCACAATTACAAATATAACCGCACCACGGTAATACCACAATGCTGAAGGAATAAAGGCATAATTGAACAGAAACAGTCTAGACCAGTGCAGAGAGACTCAGTCCTCAGTGACTCAATGAAGGAACAGCCAAAGGCAAAACCACACTCCCCATCACATCTCCAGCTATACTGTATGGAGAGGTCTGGCAGTGATTTCTTGCTGCCTGAATATTATCGTTAAAGTTATGAGACAAATCTGTGAGGTTAATTTACTTTGCATGTTTTAAGTGACATGTGGTAATAAAATCAGGAAAGTTGCATATGACAATATACAGCAAGAAACTGTTCATTTAGTCCTGACGCAGGCAGTCATTTTAGATGGAAAGCAGCACCGCCTGGCTCACAGCACTCTGTGATTGGCAGCTTTAGCCCTGAGCTTTGCCCCCCTGGCCTCCCAGGAGTCCAGCAGGGGTTCTGGCCAGCCTGAGAGAGTGACAGCCTGGAAATACAGCAAGCAGGGTGGCAGCAGTGCCAACACACGCAGAGGGCAGATCAGGCACCTCACTCGCTTTGACTGAGAGACAGGCGCTGCGCCGTCCGAGGAGGCTGCAGATGTACAGAGTTAATCCTTATGAAAACAATAGGGGAGGAAAGGGAAAGGCATATAAAAGAGAGAAAAGCTGAAGATAGATCCTTTCAGCTGTCAGATTCAGTATTTGGTCTCCATGGCACACAATTACAAAAGACAGCAAAAACAAGAGCCAACTGCCACTAGAAAACTCATTAGTGCTGCAGAAATACAGCCCAATGATTCAGTGGAGTTGGTACTCTCTATTTTCCATGTTCAAGCTTTTTCATAACACACTTATAAAACTGCAATTAACAGCTTTAGAAAATGTTTTTGAGAGACACTAACTATTGAGAGGCGATAATAATATCAAGGAGAGTAATACAGGAAATAACTATTCACTGAGAACTTTAACTCAATAGACCAAAAGTATTCAGTTTGAATTTAAAACGAGTCAAAAAGTGACCAAAAGAATCAGAGCCTTGCCTAAAAAGGTTTACCACATTCTAAGCGTTTAACCTAGTAAATGAGGTTATGGCATGACGCATAAACAATAGCTACTGAACTGTTTGGAGGATAGCAAACTGATCACTCAAGCATTGCTCATCTGTCAGAGCAGAAAGTGTTTATTTGGGTTGTGTGACAGACGCTTATTAGGCATGTCAGAAGTCTAAACAGTGAGGACGAGTTAAAGAATATCTGCCTGTGCTGTGGTGAAGGAGACTACCACCCCCGCATACAGTGCGCAACTCTTGGCCTATTTCATTAACACAGCGCTAATGAGCCAATTAGAGGAGGCTCAAGGGATGGTCTGTTTCCTTCTTGAGCAGAAGGGGAAAGAAGATGGGTTATGAGGGTTCACACAGGCTGTGTAGGTGAAGTCAGATAAAGTGGGTTCCATTCCTAATTTTAAATAGATGGATTTTTACTTGGCCTGGCCCCAAATTACTTAATATTAATACTGTTATATATACATACATACATACATACATACATACATACATACATACATACATACATACATACATACACACATACATACATACATACATACATACACATACATACATACATACATACATACATACACACACACACACACACACACATACATACATACATACATACATACATACATACACACATACACACATACATACATACATATATATATATATATATATATATACTAAAGTATTACACTTACTGCAATGTTTGGCCACCACCACCTGCTGTTCAAAAAACTACATTATTTGGTTGCGTAATTGTTTACTGCATTATTATTATTATTATTATTATTATTATTATTATTATTACTACTACTGTTATTATTATTATTAGTTATTTATTTATTATTATTAGTTTTAGACTACTCCTTTTTTTTTCCCCTATAGGAGTGGTAAACACAAACAGCCTCTAGTGGCACACTGCTTTATTTAGCTATAGCATACAGTACTACACTCCTCTGCATTTCTGTAGCAGGGGGGTCAACAAGTGTACTCGGTTCACCATAAATATTCCTCCACAGTACTTCTGCACATTCCAATTAAGGATTTTCCACATTCACACCACATACCCTCACAGTTTATGGCACATTTGTGTTCAGCAGTAGCTGACCCAAAAGGAATTAAGAGAATGCAAGGTTACCTAGCAGTGTCAAAATATCGGCACAGAAATGTTAAACATTTAAACCGTGTTAACAAATAAGCAGAGCAATGGAGACGCAACTGTTTTAAACCTAACCACTAACTGCACCAAGTCCATAACAGATTATAACTGTGAATCAAAGGATTCCTCAGCAGCGAACATATCCTGATAATGCACTACATTAAGCCAATATCCCATTGAGCAGAAATCACAGAGCAGTGGTGTCTTCTTGTAATACAGACAATGCGGACCATCAACTCTTTAATTGCCCCAAAGAGCAATGAGGTGTAGCATTAAGCCTGTCTAGACTAATTGCCAGCTATCGGTTTTAGAAGGGGCAAAAAAAAAAAAGGGACAAAGGGGGGAAAAAATAATAATAAATAAATAAAATAAAATAAAAGAACTGTGTGTGTGTGTGTGTGTGTGTGTGTGTGTGTGTGAGGAGGGGTGACAGGAGAAGGATCAAAGTGGAATTAGTAGGAGAGCAATATTAATTACTGGGCTGGACACATACTGAGGATAGTGTCAGTACTGTGGCAGCAGTGGCTCCACAGATGTCATTAAACTGACTGAAAGCTGCAGAATTGGAAGAGAAGGATGTCTGAATATTGACAACTGATCAATCCACAGAAAAAGCCAGAGAGCCAGAGCGGCGCTATTGACTATGTGCTCTCTGTGGCAAAAGGCACTAAAGAGCTGCTTAATGAATAAAGGGATATTCCTAGAATCAAAGGAAATCTAATTCGGACACCTTTAAGCTGTGGATTGGTAAGAGCTCTGTTAGACAAGGAAATACAATAGCTAAGCTCCAGCAAGCAGTTCCATGCAGCAATCTGTTTCATACAAAGCAGGGAGGTGGACTCAGCTGCATGTCAAGTGTATATTCTGTCTTAGTAAACTTGCATCACATTTACACAGAATGGTATGTCCTTGGCATGCGCGAGTGAGAAAAGAGCTGAAATGGGGTCTACCCCTGAATTTCCTAGTGACTTGTAATAAGAGGTTGGCAGCGGGGTAAAAAGGACAGTTTTCATATAGTCATAGTAAAGCAGCACAGGTATTATGGGGGTGTCTGAAAGGGTTTATTTTCTATGAACGATGTTCCAGGTCTATTATTTTGGTCAAAAAAAAAAAAAAAAACCCTTTTCTAATTTTAGGCTTTACATACATAGTGTGCTAGATGGCCTGTTCGTTGTGGCTGTGTCCACGTTTTGTGGGAGTACTAATTGGTCTAACTAATCTATAAGCAGTTCACAAACTTAATGTTAAATTTATCTCTTACAGGCAATGTATACAATTTCAATCCAATGACAGAGCACCATTTAAAGTGGAAATGAAAAGTTCAAGCAAAAGCTGGACAGGTAAACTGAGGCATAAACATGGAGTGCTGTGCCAGTTAAGGTAGACTAGGAACAACAAGCTGTTGAGGGGCCACAATGTAGCTGCTACACAACTGAGGAAAAACAAAAAAGCTCAAACCAAGCTGGTGAAAAAAAAAATGCATTCCTAAGCAACAACAGAAGAATTGGTTTATGGCAGTTTTACCAACCTGAGCCTGAAATATTTTAAAAAGGAATTCACCGTACATGCAGGCAAAGTCATTTTTACCACTGTTTTTTTTTTTTTTTTTTACCATTATCAACATTACAAACCTTAAAAACAACAACATATCAAATACTGATCTTTGCAAAACTAAACAAATGGAGGAATTCCTCAATAAGCCCTTAGTATAAAGGTAATGTTAATATCACTGTTAAATCCAGAAAATTAGTATTGTGGCGTTACATAAACTCCAGTATACTGGTATTGGTGATATATATTGCTCGGTTTTCTCCATGTTGCATCTGCAGGTCTTAAGAGGTCCCCGCACACACACATCCACAGAGGATTTAAAAGCGCCAGCTGCAGCTGCCCATCACAATGAGTGAAGGTTAAATCAGCACAATTAGCAGTCATGTTACTTTTGCCTCCCCTTGTATAGCTGGAATAGTCACTGACTAATTATCTGCACTATTCTAACAGAGAACGGCTTTCATCATCCCCCGCTCGGCCCCAACATACTTTCCTTCCATCTTAGAACAGCTAATCGGAATCAATCTGCTTATTCATACTAGATTAACTGCTGCACTCCATCAATTGGGGAAAAAAAGCCCATTACTTCTAATTAGGATGTACGCCTGCATTCCAGCAGGTATATGAAGATAACCAAGAGAAAAATATACAATCCGAGTGTGAGGACAGATACCGCTCATCTATTTTTAAACTTGACATAGTTTTCCAACACGTTCAGCAGAGAAATAATGTACGGTACCTTTTCTGTAGTTATCTGACAGCTGTGCTGCCTTTACCTTCATTTGAACTGCTTTAATCCAGTGCTAGTGCAAGTCCTCCTTAGTAGATCACTGAGCATTAGTGCCAAGAAGATGCGAGCATGCTGAAGCCACATTTTGACAGTGCTGAGGCAGGCTGTCTTATTAGTAAACATTAGCAGCAGATATATTCACAGAAAGCTCATCTGTCTCCTACATACAGGATGACAGCAGCCATGCCTCCACGGAGGGAGAAAAGAAACTTTGAAACGCAATGCTGGCAGCGCTGTTTGTACCCACACCAACCTACCTCTTCAAAGAGGGCCCCAACAATACAGATGTGTGCTGCATATGATTTTATGGAAAGAGGAAGGAGCTCACAGCTGCAAAACAAAGACATTCTGTGGAGTGCTTTGGTATGAGTGATGCTGGCATGTACAGAGAACACTGAATCTTAAAATCTAGGTTATTTTTTTAGAACCTTCTTTAGCTGTAGGTGTCTGAAGGTGAAAAAGACTTTCTCAGCGTCAATCCTACCAAAATGTGGTCAGCCTGCTGTTTTAACTGATTCAGAGTAAGACCTCGACCTACCTTCACAAGAGACTAGTTTGCCAGTTCACTTTCCTCATTTTTTTAATCCAAATACATGTAACTTATATAGGCCAGGCAGTGAACTCAGCAGAGACCTTCCTCAGCCCTAATGCAAATCTTTATCAATTTCAGTTGACTTCAGCAGACAGTGATTCTCAGAGAGGGATAACACCTACAGAGACGCATAAATGAGGGTGAAAATCTCTCTTAATTGGCCAAAACGTTCCCCAACCTTTATCTTTTTATATCCATCCAATCTTTTATACAATTGCATGTACTTTTTTACATTCTTGTATATTTAGCCTTCAGCATTCTTGTTGATTTGAAAAGATATGGCTATTCTGTTTGTATCTGATTATGATTATTTATGACTCAAACACCTTTTTAGTTTTATTAAATATTAAAGTGCTGAAAACTGGGCTATTTGAAGATGAATAATAAAAAGATGAAAAGGAATGCTAAACTCCAGGGACTGCGATGAAGAAGTCATCTCCTCCTTTGTCTTCTTGCAACCCCTCCCTCTCTGCCTCCCTCCAACCCTCCTTTTCTCCTTCTGCCTTTGCCTTTCATGCTGACAGACTGAGTTTATTACCAGCAGGCAGACAGAAACACCTCTGCTACTCAGCCCTTGGGTGTTACGCTCTCTGACATACGCAAACATCTTCAATTCTCACCCTCAGAATACCTTGCGGTCTCTTAAACAGAAACAGCACTGGAGAGGAGGGGCCCATAACATACAAAACACACATCTCTCTCACCTTCATCTTTCAGACCCATTTTGAGAAACATGCATCAAAATATCCAAGTCCCCCCAAATAGGACTAATCACATATATAGATTTACAATGCAAAAATAAATAAATAAAAAAAAAATTGTTTGGTCAACAAGGAAAATGCAAGTTTAAAACGCAGTGTTTCTTACATTCACTTTACTTTTTCTTTCATTGTAGACAAGTTTGTCTGGTCAACTTCATTTTATTTGTCAACATACCTATCCTTGCAACAGGCAACACATTTGGGATGGGTCAATTTAGAGCTATTAATGAGATTTAAAAACAAATAAATACATAAATAAATAAATAAATTTCAAACAGGTGCCATTAGCATGTGCCTGCAATCATTATTTGGTATATAAAAAGAGTATCCATAAACGTTTTTTAAGCCTTTGAAGCACAGATTCTCCAGTATGTCAACAGATGTAGGAGAAAATGATTGAAACATTAAAAAATGTTGGATAAAGAAAGACTAGAAGGGATTTGCATATTTCATCCTCTATTGTGCCTTCATTTAACTATTTAAATTCTCAAGCTCAAGCTCAAGCTGAAGACCCATGATCTCCGATCCCTCAGACAGCACTACATCAAGAACGGTGATCCAGCAATAGCTGATACGACTACACCTGCAAGGAACCCTTTACCCTTATTAGACACTACAACATGGAGTGACAATTTTAAAACTTTACTGTGAAAAACAGAAGCTTTATTTTAACCATTTCCAGAAGCAGTGTTGACTTCTCTACGCTCTTGTCTGAGGCATTTGGGATTGACCATCTTACAGTCTACATAAACGGGTAATGTAGGCAGAAGTAACAGGTCAGATTTTTTTTATTTTAGGAAGAAATGGATGCAGTGTGCTCCAAATTAAAGACAAAAAGGACAATCAGCAACAAGTCCAAAAGCCAGGGTTGGTCATGGTATGGTGTTAGGGTGTCAATGCTGTTGACAAAGGTCATTTACACATCTGCGATGCAGCATTAATACAGAAAAGTACATTGTCATTGTAGAGCAACCCATGTTGCCTTCAAGAACACATCTGCATACTTTTTTTGCCCACAAGATAATGCAAAACCACATGCTGCAAACGTTACAAAGGCACAGCTGCAAGAGGCTATGGGAACTGGACTGGCCTGCCTGCCCCTATTTGTAGTGTAAGTAACAGGAAACCTAGAGGAAGACAGGAATCAGATATGAGAAAAAACATACGACCAAAAAAAAAAATAAAAACATGCGGAGAAAAAGAAATGCTACAGAAAGACATATTCACATCGGCTTATAAAGAGAGAAAAAAAGGTACAGTGACCAAAAGTCAGACTGTGACACCACTACCAGTCAGTACAGAGAAAATCACCAAACATTTACAGAGAAAATGATTGTCAAACACCAGAGACTAAGTGTGAAACAAACCCGCTGAGCTACAAAGAGCTTCTGCTATGGACCGATAGAGAAAATGTGTGAGAGGATGAGGGATGATGCTCATTAGAGAGAGCTGAAGAAGGAAGGGGAAATGGAGGAGTGTGGGTCCCTGGGGAGAGGGGCACGTGAGCAAAGGACGATCAAAGTAAGCCCCCCCCCCTCCGCCAGAGCAGTCTGACACACTGCAAACACCACGCCATTATTGCTCTGCATTTGATTATTGCCTGCTGAAAGACACTAGTTATCAGGCATACAGAGAGCTGTAGGGCAAAGACAAAAAGAGAGACAGAGCACTAGAAAACTGAAAAACAACAGGATGATGATTTAGTCAAAGTGTGATGCAGTTCCACCTGGAAAGATCAGATGAAACGCATTATTATCTCAGGAAATATAAAGGTAGCAATTAGCTTAAGTAACTGTGAATGATCAGGGTTTTACGCTGTCTAGCAATATTGTCTGTGTTAAATAGAGTTCAGCCCTTGGGTCACTGCAGACTGTTTATCTTCAATTCACATCACTTTATACTCAGAAAAGGCTGAGCAACATGTCATCATATATTACATCACAGTACCTTCCTCACAGTATTATTGTGGGTACCATCAGAACCTCTACAACTAGGGATTCATTGATACTGATGCTGCTATAGACCCATTATTGGGTTCATTTACTCATTTGCACCATGCCATGTCGGATTTAAAGCCCTTGGTCACTTTCATTCTGCCTTGGTGTATTCCTGTCAGCCATACACTGAACCATTTTAGCCTATTTCCGAAACACAAGGGGAAAACGTGCAGAAACAAAATCTGTATAAGCAGACCATACAGGAATGTCTAAAAAACAGTGTAAAAAACCCTACCCATGCGCAACACTGCTTTTAGTTTAGTGCACCGACAGGCACAACTTAACGAAGCTGCTCAGTTTCTGAGGGTTTATCTTACTACTTGGAGCATAAATACAGAGCTCACACATACAGTGTGAGCATAAAAATCATCTATCAATCTATTCAAGCAATCTGTTCACAGCTACAATGTAAGTCAACAGAGAAAACCAAACGTCTAAAACTGTGCAGCGTATGCCTGGCTTTAGAGGACATTCAACTATAGCACAACCACTCAGAAGACTCCAACAAGACCTAAAAAATTTAACTACTGAAATGCTTGCATGCATTAGCCTTGGATGTGATTCTTGCTCCCAATGTGCCACAGAGACTACTGTTAAAAAGAGACAAATGAAGCACTGCATCAAAACTATAAATGTTTTC
Organism: Prochilodus magdalenae; assembly: GCA_024036415.1. Taxonomy (NCBI): domain Eukaryota; kingdom Metazoa; phylum Chordata; class Actinopteri; order Characiformes; family Prochilodontidae; genus Prochilodus; species Prochilodus magdalenae. Next base: position 71,895 of record JAMWET010006545.1, read on the forward strand.
ACTTACAGGTGTACAGAACTGCTTTTCTGACATGAAACAAAACCACAGTCTAACCACCGCAACAAGGTAACTAATGTAACTAAGGTACAAAGGTAACTAATGTACCATGGCTAGCTAATGCATGTCTGTTAAACTCTAGATTTTTTTTAAATCTAAATGACTTTTCTGTTAAGGTACATTACACTCATTTATAATAGCTGGTACTTAATTCTCATTTTCGTATCGATATCAGCAGGGACCGAAAAACTGGAATAGAACCATTTTACTGATGCAGCCCTATCTAGAACACTTAACAACTAAATATATAATGAGTGATGTGTTAAATCTTTATTGGAGGTGAAACCTGCTAGAACGTAGATCTCCAGAAGCTCTACATAGGCATCTTGTGTTTTAGCATCAATTAGCTAGAACCAAGCTTGTGCTGTGGTGTGTGGCACGTTTGACTGCTAATCTGAGTAACTGAATTAGCAAAACAACAACAACAACAACAACAACAACAACAACCACCACCACCACCACCACCACCACCACCACCATCATCATCATCATCAACATCACCATCACCATCACCATCATCATCAGTTTAGATGTCAACCTTTCTGAAGTGAAAAGATTTAATAATATCCAAATCTGCTGTTGTCCAATTATCTCACCTGACCTCTGATTTTTAAACAAAGTTTGCCTTTGACTACCAGTAAATTACTAGCTATTTCAGAAGCGCATCATACACTCTTCTCATCAAAGACCTGAGGGCCATGACTGATTAAGCCAGTTCAATGAGGGGAATTCATTACCATTAAGCAATGTTGCCCACAAAAGGGCTGACCCAAGCCTAAACCGGTGCGTATGCACATGTAGCAGCTGGGACCTCTCACTTTCTGGCAGTTTTCCTTCTCTTCACCACCCCTCCTTTTTTGTCCTCTGGCTATAATGATGAGCTCATGCTCTCAGCATGGACGCAGAGTGAGCTCATTGCTGCACTCTTAATACATTTATCCAGTGCTTTGGCAGGGGAGGCAGGCCGGTCAGTCTGGGCAGCCCAGGCTAGCTCTGTCAAGAACACTGTGAGCTGAGAACTAGTAACAATGTCCCTGTTCTTTCAGTTAACAACTAGACCATCAGCTCCGAAAGTAGTAATGATCCTGCACAGCACACTATGTCCATTCTCTACTATAACACTACAGTGAAATCAAACAAACAATTAAGTTCTTTGTAAGCTGATTTATGACTGGATTTATGTCTTCCTGAGTTTTGGTTTGAACATGATTTTGTTGAGCTGAGGGAATGCATAAGTATATATGTGGCCCTTCTAAGCATGGTTCTGAAAACCACCTGCTTTGGGCAAAGCCAAAGAGAAAGTTCATTTCTTTTCAAATTGTTAAGGGCTCTTTGACCATCTGCCTCTAACACAGAACGACTATACTGCTTTAAACTACCAAAAACTATGTCTTTACACCAGGAGTCACGTTATCTGCAAGGTGGAATGGAAAGTATCATATTCTACAGTGTGGTACTCAACTTTTAATCTGTTGCAATCGATTTTAACCAGACATTTACATTTAAGGCATTTAGCAGCAGCTCTTATATAAAGCAAGCTCTCTCAAAACTGTATATTATGGCCACAACAAAAATAAAGTGTTTTTAAGAACGCCCAAAAATACTTTCAATTTTGTAGACAAAAAGCTGAACAGATCAGCAACTATCCCCAGTATGTAGATGTGTCAAAGGCTACCATAAAAAGCAGAATGCATCAGCAAGATGAAAATCACTGCTAGCTCTCAACAGCACAAAGACACAGTTTGCTTGCAAAGTGCCCTAAAACCCAAGTAGGTGTTCTGGGACAAAGTGTTCTCATGCAGAGATAAGACAACAATTAACCTGCACCAGAGCGATGGAATGAGGAAAGTGACAAGGGAACACGTCACCTCATCTGCAAAACAAGCATGGGCTGAAGTGGAACTGACTCACCTGTCTTAACTGATCATATGACTGCTAACATCGGTAGAAGGATGTGCACGTATCGTTTTTTTTTTTTAAAAAGACCTTAAATTGTTAAATTGTGTGGTCTGAGGATGGAAGTTTTTTTTTTAAATATGTGACAGCTTTTAAATCATTCTCTTATATAAAACAATATTCTTCATAATGGAGCTTTTTAGCACATTCATCAAGAACCTTTCTTCTGCATTCGTACTGCACCCAACCCCTCCATCATTTGCACATTAAAAACAAAACTTTACTGGTGCTTGTCACAACCTGCCAAGAAAGATGAAGCAACAACTGTTGCATCACACTTGCATGCATGTATGCACACGAGACATGTCAACTGAAGATGGTGGCATTCCTATGCAATAACAAGGCACCACAAACAGAGTTATGGTATCAAAATGGCTTCTGATTACTTGACTTCAGAGCCATTTTTCCCCCAATCCACAGAACAAATGTAATGACTAGCTAAATGATGGGAATCTTCCATGCTACCAGAGGTGGTTGACAGTTTTCAAAGATATTATCACACACCACACACAAAGTGGTGCTGCATTATTTTAACTGCGATACTGGGGAGGAGAGGGAAAAAATAATTGGCTGCTAATAACAAATATGACATAGATGTAGATTATAAAGTAAAATTACTACAGTAAAGCAAAAACGTATAGACCATCAAGGCAAAAATAACCTCAGTAGTTAAGGATGTTGACACTGCAGTGATAATATTGCCCCAAAGTTTACTCTGCCACCAGAAATCTACAAAGTAGGACTACACAAGTAATGGAAAATCTAGAGGGTGCTATATGAGGAAAGATGGGTCAACACAAACACCAGACTTCAAACTTCAAATAATATTCTGAGCTTAAAATACATAGCACTGCTGAGGACAACTAAAGTAGGACGCAGAGCCTCTCTGCAGTCATAATGACCTCAAAGAGGATGTTCACCTACCCTTACTTAGCACACAGAACTAAAAGGAAAAGAAACTAAACAGACTCTCCACTTCTCCATCATTATTCTTTTAAAGCCCACCATGTCTGTAAACCCTCAAGGACGAAAATGACTTTAATGAGAACTGTGAGGAACGATGAGACTGGCTCTGCTACAATCGCTGCAGGGGAAAAAGATAATCAGCAGTAATCAACTCTGTGTGCTACCATGGAAATTTGGGTTAACGATGAGTGCACGGGTGTTCTTTCAACCGGAAAACCTCCATGGCTTGCCATTGATTTGGAAAATCTGTCACTTTTCCACAGTCAAACACATGACAAGACAACTTCACTACTTTTGGGAGTCAATGGCAACACTGGTCGGCACAATGGAAAGTAGAGGTTAAAACTTGCGCCTGAATAAACTGCACGACTTGCTTTTTGAGGTCCATGTTTACTTCATCTATGTTTAAGAAATTGTTTGTAACCCAAAGATGGGATACTCAGCATCTACAGGCCTGACTACCATCCAAACAGATGCACACATCAGATATACTGCCTCAGCCTGGTTCTTTCACAGTGTTCTCGCTTATCACTCTTTCTACACATGGTCTTGCATGTTGCTGTCTGAACTTGATTATGCATGTAATGTACCTGACTTTCACCTTTCACTCTCACACATTATTCCAATAACAATTTTTTTTTTCAGAAATGGTAGGTAGAGTAGACAAAGAGCGTCAGTCTTTATTGCTAAAGCTACACAATGCGTCATGCAGGATCAATGAAAACACCTCAAGGGAAAGATGTTTGGAGAGAAACAAAAAGAAGTAATAAAGAAATAAGTAATAAAAATATCACAGATCATGGGCACATGATACAAGTATAGGTAAGCAATTTACAATACATGGCTGAAATCAAACATCATTAGAGTCTTGAATGTAGCACAGACATAACCTCTTTAACATTTAAATGTGGATCAAGTATTGAATAACATCTAGAAGGCCAGCTTAAGAAAGACAATACATGCCATCAGAGGGATCTTCTGGGAATTACTACTTCATTCACCACTGTTAGCAGAGTACCACAGGACAGCTAGCACAGAACAAATTAGCACAGAGCCACAGATTTGCTGCACTTGAAAACAAAACGGTCAATATGGAACAAGCTAAAATTAAATGAAGCACCAGTGTGGAAGAGGCCAAGAGGAAAGAAATGAGCTCAAAATCCCAGAACGGCTTTCAAACATCGCTCTGACATTTCAGTGCTGTTCAGATGTAAATGAAGATGTCTCTAGTAATTGTATTAATTTGCATCTCTTTTTAATGCGTGTAGACGATTAATTCAGTACGTTTCTAAAAAATCCGCAGTTTGCACTCATGCGACGTCCTGAAATCAGAGTTTATCACATAAGAATGCCAGCCTGACAAATTGTTCCCTTTTTTCCTGAACAGTAGCACTAGGTCTTCGGTGCTCTAGTTACAGCTACAATGACTGCTTATCAGACACTACTATTCATCCTGTACCTATAAAAACACAACTCTGTTCTCCACTGCTGCACTTTAGAGATTACCTGGCTGAGCCATATATATTTTCCATCCCATACCATACGACTTAGTAACTCAGACTTTCTCAATCTTCCAATGATCAAACAGACCTTTATTGGCTTCCACAGTTGCAAAGCATCCTTGAGGAAACAGAAGTGATGATAATGATAAACACAAACGATACAATGTGTTGGCTTTAGCAAAGGGGCTAAACAAGAATGCTAACGAACCAATAGAAAAATACACACATAAATGGCCAAAAACAAAGCTCCATCTCGACACTTCTAAGCTTGTAAAGCTACAGCAGATCTAAGAACAAAGAAGGACTTGTTCTTGCATATTTTGTGACACAATTAACAGGTGAACAAATGATTTCTTGCTTAAGCGATTAGTGTGCTTTGAGAAAGCAGTGCAAGAAACACTTTATATAATGACTATTACACAGGGACAGGAGCACGTCAGAGGTCTACTGACTAATATGAGACCAAGAAAAATGAAGGGTGAGGGGAAAGAAAGTATGAACAACTCAACATGGCACGCCTGCATTAAAAAGCTGCTACTATGAATATCGAAGAGCACCATTTTCCCTTGTTCTACAGGCCTTTCCCTTTTTATATGCTGCATTTTATCATAGAGCTATATTCCATGTGAAAGACATCATCTACAGTAATGCAGTAAAACTCTGTCTCAGTCTAACTCTTTTGGACACATATGGACACTGCATAAAAGGAAAAATAATTTATACTACACATGTTTAAAATCCTGGATGAGAAATCAGAGAAATTACAGCCTTTTTTTTTTTTTTTTTTTTTTTAAATGTCAGTAAACTATCAATTCAGACACAACCAAACCCAAAGCAAATATATCTATGCCTTTAAGTATACACATCTGATGTAACATTTTCATTAAGCCAGTTGTACAAATGTCAACTTAACTGAAAACTGTACAGTCCTTAAAAGCTGGCTCTTTTAACTTCTGTCCTTTTGGTTTTTAAGGAATGATGGTCTCATACAAAATCCAGCAATTCATTTGAAATGTCCTCAACTTTCTCTGGTCTTTTACAGGCTCTATGAACAAATGACAATATTTACCTTCATGGTGCTAATTTAGAGAATTTGTAAGATTTACTGGATAGCATGTAGTCTCCATCACTTACCTGTCCAGACTGAAACATGCTCTGGGCGGACTCCTTGAGAATGGATAACCTTACCCCATACCAGCTCACAGAGCGCCTACAAGCTAATGGCTTTCTGCTCTTACTAGGCTCTCCCGAAAGGATCCTGGGGCAGACCATGATCGCTTGGACGTAGTATGTTCCTTATACTGACACTTCATACTTCACAGTCATAATTACATCTGCGCTGAAGTCAGCAACCTCAGTGCTGTTTTTTTGTCCACTAATGGAGCCAGATCACATGATTTGTTGTTGTTTTGCACCCTCCCGCTGTGTAAAAATTCTTCTCTGAATTACCATGATTTTCTCTGACATTGTTTGTTTGCCAGAAGACAGGATTAAAAAGAAGGTATGAATGTTACTGACATAAGAAAATCTAGCCCTGCACAGCTGAAAAACAAAGACATCATTTATATAACCTCTAGCTGTAACAATGACATCTTATTTGATTATGTACCTTACCAATTTTCACACATTAAAATTCAGAGAAATGGTCAGTCTAAAAATGATATTTACTTTCAACTGCACAGAGCACCTGTTCTTTGGGCCAGTTCATTTGAGAGAATTGTTAACCTAATGGAGCTGACCAACACATATGGGGTCACTGCACAAAATCAGTGTGGTTAATAAGAAGCGGCAATGCGTGACCAAAAGCCTCAAAATGCACTATTACAGTCTAAACAGCAACCAGAGTGACTCCGGCCTCTAAGTGCTTAACCTCCCCTCCTTCACATCTCCCTTTTATTCTCTCTAGCCTATAGCTACAATCTCCCCACCCGAGTATTCACCTAAAAACCCAGCAGAGCAGAAGAGCAATTTACTAGTTTAACCGGACACTGTTCATCTTTTTATGCCAAGACTGTGTGTGTGTGTGTGTGTGTGTGTGTGTGTGTGTGTGTGTGTGTGTCTCAAGTCATGCAAGTTGAAAGCCTCCATTTCAAGTTTCAGTTTTCATCAGGTACATAAAACACACACAAACACCTTAAGAGGAGCATAGTGGATGTAAAGGATCCAGAGTTGATAGTTAATACAAATATAAGGCTTGCAAATACATTTCTAATAAACCACTGATTTGCTGCCAGTGTGTAGTAATTATAGCATACAGTATATGTGAAGAATGTTTAACTCCTTGCAGACTAGATGATTGGGAAACTGTTGCAAGGATTATCAGAGATACACCAATTATAATCTTCTTGGGCGGTCCACATTTCTGCACAAACATTTTTGTCAATGTCATGTTAAACAACTTCATCAATGGACAACTCTTACAAACCTTTTTTTTCCACTTTAGCTAAATTTATGTGCAGCTGCAAAAGGCAACCGAAAAGGAATAACAAGGAACCTTTAGGTTCTCAATATAAATATGGTGTAATTAGAAATCGAGCTGCCAGGGTCAACATCAAGACTAAAGTTGGAGTTAGCAGGACTGTGTCTGCGCTGCTGTTGCAAAACATGAACCATCACGCAGCTAATGAGAAAATTAGACTGGCACAGAAAAGGAAACACGTCACTAATCGGCCAGTCAGCATTACTGATCAAGCTGGTCACCGAATGATTGATTGATTTATCTTTTATGCACAGTGCTGTCTAAACTCCAAACCATGAACAAAGCCACATTCAGTGAACATCTTAGTCTTTCAAACAACTTCTTCGCTATCCATCACAGCATCAAGGGGACAATATCCTTTTTTGCAGAATGCTAGAATTCCAGTCAGTGGGAGGGAATTACTTAATGCACTGACTCATAGACAAGATGCTCAATGACATTTCACATATCACTAAGTAAACACCCATATTCTTAGACTGAGCATGCTTGATGACAGTGTTGATGATCATGTTTTACAAATTTAGGAAATGTGGAACAGATCTGTTAGTTTACATTTACATTATGAAACAAATAAAGTTTCAAAAGAAAGAAAACTTGAAGTGAGGAGATCAGGACCTGGCCATACAAACCTCCCTCAACTTTGTGTTGTGTTAGTTAACCTGGTGCATGCCAAAATGTTCACATGGGACATTTTTACCTGAGCTAGATAATTAATTTAATTAGCTGGTGTTTTAGATATGACTGAGATATTATGAAATATTTCATATAGAAAAGAAAAGGGGAACATGAGTAGACTGAAACTGCTCGGTACAGTTTATTTATGGTGTTTATGAATATGGTACATGTTTACGCTAACATTGGTCTTACAAATTGAACCCAAACAGACATGTTCACATTTCTAGGCCTGGAGTAGACAATCCTATCAACACGGGAGATGTGTTCGTACAGTTTATCCAGTTGCTGCTTCTCACACACAGACTATTGTTTCTCTTCCAGCAAAAATCGTTTCCCATTTTAATCCCTGGACTCGTGAGACAAGCTGGATGTGTTTAAGGGATAACTGAACTCAGCTACAGGCATGGAAAAAGAACAAGAAGTATGGGCAAAGAAATGTAGCAAATAGTAAAAAAGACTTACTGCAAGAGTTAAACAAACTGCAACACTAGACTAGCCGCAAAACCTAATTGTGGTCACTAAGGTTTACTATAACTTAAGAAAAATTTGAAAATAAAATACACTCTGATGTGTTAATTAGCATATCAGGAATACAGAGGACTGGAATGTAGGTAACAAGCAGAGTACACATGCTACAAACACTCTGGGCTCTGGGAGATGACTCACAAGCATTAGACAGATTTAAAAAGGGTCCTGACTTTGTCGTTCCCCAAACACACAAACAGGCAAGAACGTACACAAGCAAACACACCCTTTATCCTCCTTTCATAAACACTGCTGAGTGCAGTTCTAAGTGCAGAGCCTTACCAGGGGACATATTAGGCCTACTCCCTATATGACTGCTGAGACCTTATTAGGCCATTTAGGGCAAGTACTTAAAATCATAAGAGCCAATTTATCAAGCACCAGCAGTTAGCCACTGGGATCAATTTAAATATAAAAGTGCACCTAAAGACGGGAGAAAAGGCCTGTATTAGAACGACAGTAAAAAGTCATTCAAATTATTTTAAATCTTCCTTGTACGAATTAAAAGGCATGACATTTGACACACACAAATTGACTTGCGGTTTTGTTCATGCAGATTAGTCAAATTGTGGTGTTCTAGTTGAGAGTACAAAAAGAAGGAAAAAAAAAAAAAAAATCTGCCCATGGTCACGTCTACTTTATGTGGGAGCCTAACCCCCCCACAAAATATTCCCCAGCTGCCCAGCTTCAGCAGAAAGTGTACCCCACGCCTGGGGCAGAGCCCCCAACGGAGGATTTACAGAAACAAAACCCCCTGCTGCACAGTTCACTGCCCAGACACACAGAGCAGCCCAACTCAGCACAACCTCACACTGCTTCTCTGCCAGAGGCTCAGAAGCCCCACTGACACACACCAGCATAGAAAAGGGAGGCAGATCTGGACTCACAGGCTCCCAGAGAGGGTTTATCAACTTTGCTTGCTTACATTCACACCAATGGACCATTTACGTAATTAAAGTAACATATATTGAACGAAGAGAAAAAACATTGATTCTGTACATTGATAAAGATTGCTGTGAACAACATTCTGTTGTGCAGGGTGTATTTTTCCCTTATATGCAAAAATGGCTTAGTAATGGGTTAGCAATATGACATTATACATCACACCATGCCACAGTATGCTTTCTGAGGACACTGATCAACATAATCAGGCCTGTTTAGGGATGATTAGTTTGTGCCATATATGCACATACATGAATATTATCACATTACGAGTTCCCAGGATAAACAAAACAGATCAAATTACCTTGCACACAAAGCGCTACAGAGACGTCATTACATTACCTGCAGGAAGCACTGAAGACTAATGAGGGCTTTCCTTTGAGATGGGTTCGAACTCTGCTCTCTCACACAGATGACAATAGCTTAACCAGTTAGCTAAACAGCCAATTACCAAAACACACAGAGATGATAAAACTGCAGATTACACCCTGTTTTAATGGAAACTCAACTTGAGCAAAAGATTACTGGTTAACAAACTTGCCTTTTGGAAGGTAAGCAGTAAATTTAACACACATTAACAAGAGCATAATCAACCGTAGGTTTATAAGCAGAAACATGCTAATTTACAGCAAAAACAATCCAACATATTTCCTGGATGATACCAAGATATCAGTAATGTGCTATACTGACCAGTTCAGGTCAGCCAATTACCACTGGGAAAGAATACCTCTCAGGTTTAATACTGCAGTTCATTGAGGCTCCTAATGCATCCATAGACAAATGGTGATATGAATGTACGAGTTCCATGAAGTCCTTATTTAGGTTCAGTTTGTTTCAAATACACTTTTCTCCTTGAAAGCACCAAACAGAGTTTATTCTTACTTAGTTTCATTGGCTGCTCTACTACAAATACACTAAGCATGTGTAAACGTAAATTCAGTAGTTACTCCTGAGAGCCAAAGCTGTCTGTTATATAGAGTGAGGAACATAGTGTCCATTCTTCACAACCGATACAAAATCTGATCAACAGCAGTCTTATAAACAGGTACATAGCCAAACTACGATCACCAAAATATTATACAACTATCTGCTGTAAAAGAACTGAATAAAATCACCATGAAGAAGAAAATTCTTCTGGATGCTCAAATCAGTCATTTACTGCTCAAGTTGTTGCAAATGACCCCATCATGTGGACTCCAAAGCTGCTTCTGGATCTATTACCTATTTCAATTCATGCCTCATTTTCTTATACGATTGGTTAAAATGTATTTAAAGTCAACCAGCATATTTAAAAGGCATTTAAAGCCTTACAACCACCAGTAAAACAAAGCTACAATCACCAGTATGGATAGAAATAATGCAGCTTAATGGTACATACTCTAAACACATTTAAGTTTAGGTAACTGAGGTAGGATACTTCATTTAAGGCTGCCAGTTAATGCTACTGCACAGCACATTTTAGCATATAACATCCTGAAGTCATCATTTTATGATGTGTTTAATAGCAAGTTCAGATACAAATTAACTCTCTGATTTGACTATTCAGCCAGTTACTTTTAAATGCTTCAATAAAACCACATCATTTTGAGACATGATTGATTGTAGTACACAACCACAACCAACATATTTTACAAAGTGGCCTGATCCCCTTTCTCAGCTCTCAGCTCAGAGTTACTGCCAATATCTAAAAATATCCTCATTCAAGTTCATAATTCAAGTTCTGCTTTCTATTATCATCAGTGAAGAGACAGCAACAATAACTACTGCATTTGGGCAAAGAGGCAAATGTGTGCAAATTAAATTCACACTGATGTCTAAGAATCCCATGTGCTTGTGTTCCATATGGTACATATGGGAATACAGCAATTCCCCTGATGCAGAGTTGTAAAGGACATGCTATCAGGTCTCCAGGTTTTGTGGGCAACAATGGAACCTTTCTTTCTTCATTTGAAATGAACAGGAAAGAGGTTGGTTTCAAAAATTAAATTATTAGGACTTAATTTTATGTTGGATTTCAGATATCAGCAAATACAATATCACAGACCTGATACAGTAGTAAAGACTTAACAATAATGGCTTCAGAAACCATCCCAGTAAACTCTTACCAAACGAAAAGCAAAAACAACAGATATAACCCACAATTTAGTTAATTTAGAAATAATTCAGGTCCCTTCGCCTGTTTTAAACTTATTTTTCAAGCTGGGGTAATTAAGAATTCGGGAGCACCTCATATTTCATTTCATGAAGCATCATCAAAATCATAAACAAGAAAACTTACCTGGAGACCTCTCCGTCTTAGAATACTGGAGTCATCCATTCTGTTGGCGACTTCTAGACAAACTTCAGTTACTCTGCTACAGGAGTGGCAAGTCCTTGACCAAGGTTCTGGATAAGACCAGACTAACAGGCACTTGTCAGCTTAACCACTGTAGTGGCACCAGTGATGAACAATCTGCCATGAATAAGCAGACAGCAGACAGAAGCAGGTAGGAAGAGAGCAGAGACTTAACCCAGTTAGTCAGTTGTTGTTGTTCGGTTCCCAGACGGAGCCTGGCTCATCAGTGTCTGCTAGTGGAAAATGACTTCATCTTTATTATGTTCAAATTAACTTCCACCATTTAGATTTACACGGAGGTGATTGTCCTACAAACTTCAAATGTACAAGTCACGATATACCAGTAGCAGAACAGCACTCTTTAGTAATTGTCCTTTATGGCACATCCTTTGATGATCTTAGTACATGTGCAAGATTTCAGTGATGACAATTCTGCGCCCTTGTTCTTCATTAAAGAATCAGTGTTGCCTTTTCCTTCACAATCGGGGGTCCTGTGTATGTATTCTAGTCCAACTGTAGGTTTTATATTGTATATTCAAGGACTGTGGCTCTCCAAAACAGCACTGGCTCAGTAGTTGGTCCTACGTTCATGATGTTTTCTATCTGATCCAGCACACTGCTTATGCAAAGTCATTCAGTCAACATCCTTTAGAACAGCATTTCTCTTCTTTCCTCTTGGTCAGGAAAACAGCATTTGCCCCATCTCAACAAGGGTTGTAAATCAGCTCCATCAGACTTCCACTGCTCTCCACCACACTTGCTTCTTATCCATCAATTCCCATAAGGACTGATTTCTATGGAAACTCCAGCCTCCGCACAACCCGTGGGCATTTAATGACGAAAATGGCAGCTCAAAGGACAGAAATAGAAGAAAATTCAGGACAGAGTGGCCCTCCTTCGCTTAAGCTTTCTTCAAGTGACAGATTCCGTCTAGGCACATTTCCATTCATACCATCAGGACCACTCCCCTCCGAGACACAAACAATATATTATCAAGACACCCACGTTTGACTGTTGCTTATTGTTTAAACAGTATTCTTCTCATTAAGTTTCATTTATGTCGGAGTGAAGTTCTCAATCACCAGTCTGTTTCAAAGGAGATTAAAGCGATACGGGTTGTTTAGCAGTCCCAAGGCAAAAATAAAATGCTGGCAAAAATAAAATGCTGCCCACACTCTGATCTGGAATGAGTCTACAGCTACAAAAGCATAGGCAGTAGCAGCCCACTGACAGTACAGGGCAAACAACAACTCCACTCAGACCCGCATGGCTAAATTCCAATCCCCTCGAACAAGGCAACAAGGAAGAGGGCTCTCACTGGGCAAAGGAAGATGAAGAGACTGATCCGGCAAAGCTGAGTCTTTTCACATGCGTTCAATGTGAAGCTGCAGTGACAAACATTCTTCTGTTTTCTCCCAGCAGATATCTCTAGCTTCCTACAGTCTGCTTATATCAAGCACTTCAGCCACCTGGCCAGACCCTGGCCAAACCCGCTTACCGGAAAATGCTTGGGATCCGGAACAGCTGCATAGACAGAGAGGAGTAATCCATGCATATGATAGCAGTGAAAGGAAAAAGTAGCACTTAGCTTCTATTCATCCTTGTCATTACTACGGCCTTTGAAGCAGCCCACCACGGTTGTGAATGGAGCGGCTGGCAGAGAGGTTTCCACAGCAGTGTCACTGTCGCTCGCAAATTTGTCCGTCCTCTGCCCTTTCTCTTGCAGACAAAGACTCTTCTCCGCTGGCATATAGGTAGAAAGCAGCATTTGATCTAGCAGAGCAAATGCATGTGTTTCTTCTTCGCAGTATCTGAAGACAACATCCACCCTTGGTCTGTTTTTCTGCATTCTCTGTGTTCCTCACATGCCTGTCTTCCTCCTCTGCCCACTGCACAAGAGCATTCGCAGCACAACGCACTCAGTCTCTCCTATCAGCCAGGCAACACACACAGCCAGCCAATCAAATGCAGGCAAGGCTAGTATGAATTTACATATTATGAATGGGGGAGCTGAAAGGCTCCGCCTTTTCACTCTCCTGTTTCCTGCACGGCTCTGCCATTCTTATCCCAACACACAGTCAGATTCAGCCCATATGCACAGAGAAAGACCACGCATTCTTCTCTAACACACGGCTGTCATGCACTCTCATACAATGAATAAATAATGAACTCCCTGATCAGCGTTTAATTATTTAGTCTCAAAGTCCAAACAATCATATGTTCCTCATATTGCCTGTTTGCTAACCGTTGCATACAGTAAACATATTTTAATTCTATTCTGTGCACGGCTCTCTCTGTACAGTGATTCATTTACAGCTCAGCTGCTTTGTTATGTCCTCTAGGGAAAGAGAGGCATGTGAAAGAGATTAATATCCATAACCAGTGCTTTTCAGGGCCGCGTCTCATTATTACCTAACCTCCCTGTTCCTCTGTTGGTTTTGCTCTCTTGCTCTGTTTTTCTTGCTCATCATGCTATCAAAGCCACAGTAATGCTAGGAAAAGAGAAAAGGATAAAACAGAAAAGAAAGATGCCGGTGGTGCAAGATGGTCGCAGTGTTGCATGTAAAGACGGCAATAACGGATGTAAAGAGAGAAACAGAGAAGGCTACTGAGAACAAAAGACAGCTACTTCTAACAAAACAGCCCACAGAGAGCAATTACATATGCTGAGAGTAAATCAGGAATGCATCCAAATATGTACCTATGCTGCCGAGATTTACAAATACGAATCTAGGTTTCCTGTGTAGGTTTTTACTGGGGGGATAATCAATTCCCTTGTTACAGGGTTGTAAGGCACATTCTGTCAAAACACAGTGGCCTGCATGTTTTTAACAATTATATATTCGAAAAGCACAGCAATAAGGTTTGTTTAAGGAACCAAATAATCAGGAATGTCATAAAAGATACAACAATTAAGAATCAAACACCAAACATCATCCAACTCACTCAGTTACAAACAGCAGTGTTAGGTTAGCTCAGCAAGCCAGATGCACTGGCTCTTAACCTGTGTCAGATAGGCATGCTCATGGCAGTTAACCAGTGAATAAGTAGGATGTATAGAGAGAATGTATGTTCTTCAGGAGATAAAGTAACAGGTCTATTAAAAAGATTTTTTGCTTTGGTGCTTTTGGTCAATTTTGGGATTTCTCTTGGTCAAAAACTGAAAAATGACAAACGGACCTAGGTGTTTCAACAGAACCGACATGTTCCTATACGGTCATTTTTAGCTGTTCATTTTGATTAATGGTTTCAGGATTGCTTTTATCAAAATCATTTGATAGCTTTCACATGGCCATGTATGCATGCATGTTTTTAATGTTCAAGTTCTCTTTAATCTACCTTAGAAAAGCAATGCAAGGACATAAAGTAAGCATACAGGCCTGAGGTGTCTGATTTTTACAGCCAAGCTCTTCTAGAAGTGCCATGCACCAATTAATTTAACTACTAAATTAATTGCCAAGTTGGTTAATCATTGCCCCTCTATTTAAGAGCCATATTTATTTATTTTCATCAAATACATAAAATTAAAAATTGCCTTTGATTTTGCCCTAAGCAGACCATCCTTCACCACTTCATTAAATCTCTGTAGAAATATCTCCGGGGAAGAAAAAAAAACAAAAAACTAATTTTGTCTGGAATCTAAATAAATGAGGTGTGGTCTCCAAGAGGCCTCTGACTACACAGTACCTAACCTAACCACAGACTCAAGACCTAACTCCTCAGTAGCATGTGACATGTCACAAATGAGTGCTCTCTGAGAACTTTCTCATCAACACAATTAAGATTGGAATATGCTCATCACTGTGTCCCACCTTTTAGAATAAAGCATATTCTCTTGGAAACAGCCTCCCTGCCCTATTACCAAAATCAGACACATCTGTGGCATGAGGAACGCCAAGGGCACTATTTTTAGCCACTGCTCGCACAGAGCTAGCTGATTTATGTATGCAGAGAGATAAAGTAAATGAATATCACCTCAGTCCAACAGTAGCTCAATCAGAAGATGTAAACATTTTATAGCAGTACTCAGTCAGGTCTTTTGTGGAAGACAGATTTATTCTCACCATGTCTCTAAACGCAAACAAAAGGAGAGAAGTCAGGCCCTCCTGATTGCTAGTGACTAAGAAAAAGTGTGAAACTACAATTTGCAACACTTCAAACAGCTAATGAGGACAAAACCAGTGTTCAGACATCAAGTAGCGACCTGCCGGTGAGGGATAAAATAACAGGAGGTCAAATGAAAAGAGGTTAATTATAATCTGTGGACAAAGACTGTCAACCAAATGCATTTGATCCAACTCGCTCAGTTACAAACAGCAGTGTTAGGTTACCTCAGCAAGCCAGATGCACTGGCTCTTAAACTGTGTCAGATAGGCACGCTCATGGCAGTAAACCAGTGAATAAGTAGGATGTATAGAGAGAATGTAAGTTCTTCAAGAGATAAAGTAACAGGCCTGTTAAAAGAGTGGTTCTTTTTTTTTTTGTGCTTTTGGTCAATTTTGGGATCTCTCTTGGTCAAAAACTGAAAAATGACAAATGGACCTAGGTGTTTCAACAGAACCGACATGCTCCTATACGGTCATTTTTAGCTGTTCATTTTGATTAATGGTTTCAGGATTGCTTTTATCAAAATCATTTGATAGCTTTCACATGCCCATGTATGCATGCATGTTTTTAATGTTCAAGTTCTCTTTAATCTACCAAAGCAGTGCTAGGACATAAGGTAAGCATACAGGCCTGAAGTGTCTGATTTTTACAGCCAAGTTCTTCTAGAAGTGCTCATTATATTTGTGCTAATACTGAGACAAACGCATTATGACATAACTTCTCGTGAGATAAGTATCGTCATATTGCTCACTGCTCTCCGCCACCCCACCAGGCATTAGTGGGAATCTTTCATCCTGCAAAGTAGTCCAGGCTGAAGCCCAGCTGTTTGCATGCTGCATGTTTCTATGACTGAAAGCACTTTTGTTAAAGTTCTGCTTTTAAATGCTTTTTTTAGTCATGACCTGCAGTATCAGTATATTTGGCAGACTATATGCTGCACAATGCCTGCCAGAGACAAAGGCATGACACAAGGTTTAACCTTTGGGGACTTATGAAAGTGATTCATTATTCAGTCTAACACCAGGAGTTCACCTACATAATAACTCAGCAAAACCTCAAACCAAAACAGGTTGAACCCTCCGTCTCCACAGACAAGACCAGTGGGCAAACAATGTTTACACACCATAAAACAAAAAGGTGTACTAACAATCTAGGCTATATGACATTTCGCCTTAGCCTGCAAAAATAATAGGGCTATCAGTCTGGTTTACACCAACATGAAACCAGCATCAGTGATACCAATTTAGCAGCTCCAGGATGGATAATGAAAGAGGTAGAGAGAGATAAAAGCAGACCTGAGAGCAGAAATGGGCGCAATAAATTTACTCCGCCATTGCAAATTTGTGGTCGACCCCACAAACAACCACCCGCCTCAGGGAGAGTATGAAAATGAATTAGATGCTCCCTGTGGCAAGAAAACAAGTCTCTCAGTTCAAAGAACAAGCCTGCTGTCATAGAGCCATCAGATCTAGAGTGAGTGCTTGTGTGTTTCAGAACCAAGCTATAAATTAGTGATGAAAACAGATTTGCTCAACAGCTGTTTATTAGCATCAAATCGACACTTACACCAAAGGAAAGCAAACACCTAAGTCCATGTCCATTAAAAAACAAAACATATAACTTCAAAACAGAAAAAAAAATGAACTTGAATGAAAAAAAAAATGTAAAAAAGCTGAAAAATGTGCTAAACTAATCTTCACACTAGCAATCTCTTAAAAATGTACCAAAGGATATTCTAGTCATCTTCCACAGGTTTTATGAAGTCTTGGTCATTGGCATTGAGTATTACTGTTTAATACCAACTACTGCTACCCACTCAATTTGAAATCCACCTTCCCACAAACAGTTTGCTGATACTTGTGCATACTAGACGAGTTATAACCCCCGTCTCTCCTATGCCCTGCTTATTTTTGACGCTGTCCTCAATGACAAATGTTTACAACAAACCAAGCTGTAGTGCCTGACGAGCTGCTATTAGAAAAAACTGATTTCCTGCTATTGCTGTTGAATGGTAGGGAATGCTCCTGCTTTCTGGTGAAAAAACAAATTGCCTGAACCTGCCTGCTATCATCTTGATCAATGTGCATGTTCCTAGTACAAGATGTAAAACATGCATTCTCTGCCAGAGCATTACACGCAAGGTAGTCTGCTGGCTCGATTGTGTCCACCCACAGGAGAGTAATGCAAATAAATAAATTATGTAATATAATGTACTGCTAATGAACTCAGTTTTAAACAGAATGCAACGAATAAAAACATTCATTTCTTTAACGCTACAGCTGATTATTTCATGATTAATGTCTAAATCTCAGCACATGAGGTAGAATATATATACAGAAACTGCCCTTGTACATGCTGTTAACTGTGTTGCTATAGCACCTGATCCTGGCACTGCAGTAACGTCTATCTAACATGATTACTGTAAGCTGTATGACAAGGACAGCTAGGCAATGTTTAAATGAAGATGAAAAACTGAATTATGAAAAGTCAAATTTCATGTAAAGAACAACATGGACTGCTAATTCTTCATAGCACCAAAAGTGTGATTGATTTTCTGTTAATCAGCACTGCAATCCCATTTACTCAAATACAAGTTTAAATATATGAGATACATATGACTGTAGCCCCATATAATATCTGATGTGCAAATAAATGTACCAGTAGTGGCTGGCCCAATGATCAGAAAACCAGATGTAGCACCTGCCACTAAAGAGCAAATGTACTGGAAACCTCTCCTAACTGTCCAAATGCAAAAAATGTAATATGTTCAGATTTAAGGTGTCCGTGATTAACAGTCTATTAGAGCAGAGAGGACATGTGTCTGCAGTGTGACCATCGTAAGTAATCTACCCATACACCATTTCACCAAATTCATCAAATTCCTCCTATATGAATAATACCTACACTCAACATGAGATACTTGTCTACATTAGAACCTCTTGTAAAGACTTGTTGAGGCTTGTAGAAGGGCATATGAATCATATCCTCAGGATCACAGAGTTCTGCAGGTGCTGGGGTTCTAACTGCAAGGAGCATTATCAGAAGCTTGCAGATGCAGACTGTAACAGCTAATTCACTGTGTGCTTGCATAAAAGCTGCAGTGGAGGGAGCTGGCACAAGCATCATCAAAGAAAGAGCATTGCCATTGGGACTGATAATGTGCTGAGCAAGCTCCAGGGTTTCAAATAATACATTAAAAAAATCTAAGCAGCGTAACGTCTACGACGCAGCACTGGCAGACATACGATATTGGGGAAGTCATTAGCAAGGAGCTGTTAAATGACTAGTCAGGAAAGATTCTGCCTACTCAACAAAAGCAATAGCATAGGTCAAAATACTTCACAACAGCATACACATTTCTTTACCATAACGTCTTCACACGGCTATCCGGAAAGTGAATCAGAGAGACCTTTGCATTACCAGCATTTTCTGACAGAACACAAACTTCTGTTTTCTTGCCATGTAATGCCAGCTCAACACTTCCTGATAAAGCAAACGAGCCAGTCTTTCCAACTCCCAGCCCTCATTCAGCTGCACAGAACATCAAGATAGGAGCCACTATGGTGATATGTCGATGATAAGTGTCAGCCATTCTTCCGCAAATAACACTGAAAGGCTTCAGCTATCTTCTAATGTTTATGTGCCCATTATTCAGACCAGGGCTAAATACAAATCTGTGGATGCAAAACAGGATGGGTTCCTGCCTGCTTCCGTTAAATTCCACAAACCTTACATAATCGATACAATGTGGGCCACATGGTTAATGCTGAGAGCTGGCAAGTGTATGTGTGTATGCATGTGTGTATGTATGTGTGTCTTACATAATTTCAAGATGATATTGGGGGGCAGAGAACTTAAACACACAAAGATAAGGGGTGTGTGCACTAATGCAGGTCCCCCTGTAAACAATCATTTAAAGGGTAGATGGGTTTGGCAGGAGTTCTTCAGACAGTGATATTTTTATCTCTCAAATTCAAAATTAAGTATATAACTCACACCATCAAATGTACTTCCCCAGGTTCTCTTAGAATACTGTTTTAGGATCCACAAAAGTCAGATTCAGAATAAGTCACAAATTTACAAAAAAAAAAAAAATTACAAAAATGTAAGCAACCCTAACTGGCATTTTCATTACTAGTTCCCATTCATTATTAGTAAGCCAGATTTTTCATTTATACCTTTTTTGCAAGCATTTATAGATTCCACAAGCCATCTCATATGGGCCTTTAGTGCTGCTGACATCTCTCTGTGCCTGTGTGCCTGTGTTTTAATCTACCTTTTGATTTATCAATACTTTTAGCTTTAGCTCAGTAGAAAAAAAATATTTCCGCTAATTCTATCAAAGACCACCTAGAGCTTTTTAACTAGCAATATAATCCAAAAAAAAAAAAAAAACATGTAATAAAAATAGCATGACATTCACATCATGGAAAGCAGAGCCACATCCATCACTGGCTGTCACTGCTGTCCTCTTTCACTCAAAGGAAAGTCTGACAGAGGAATGCAGATAGGTTGAAGATGCAGATAGTAGAACTGAAAGCTCAATGATGGGCCAAATCCCGCTGGCCACAAACTGTCACTCAACCCTGCATATTCAGCTTACTTTAGCTTACACTAAAGTGGAAAAAAAAAAAGAAATAGGGGGGAAAAAAAACACTCTGTCCAATCAGAAGCATGTGCAGGAGAAACAGTGAACAGATGATCTGTTCTCACAGGGACACAAGTGGAACAAGCACAGAGCTGGGGTCAAGGTGAACTACCACATGGTCTTGACAGGTTGTTTGCTGTTTGGTGAGCTAAAAGAATAAAAGAGAGTGCACTCCTGAGAAAGCATGATGTGTCAGCATGCAAATTATGGTTGTGTCAGAAAACTGTAGGCAGCGACAGTTAAACTTCAAGCTCAGCATTTAGATTAAGTGGATTGACCCTAAGCAAATGAAGACCTTAAACCTGGACTGCCTGTGAGGAGCAGTAAAGCTGACAAGAGCATGAAATGCAGTAAATATTACCGGCTGTAATTGTAATCAATAACAGCACTTCTCTTGCTGACCAGAGATGTACTGGCAGCATTATACTGCACAGCTTGTCTAACAACCCCTTAAAAAATGAGAAGGCAACAGGAAACCACCAAACGAAGGAATCAATATCACTCGGACAATAACACCACAGAAATTGTGGTTATGATCAGTAGGCAAAAATATTCAGAAAGCAAAAACTCAGAAATGTTATACTAAAAGTTAAATAAAAGTTAAATATTAAATAAAAAGGTACAGCAAATGAGGCTCACACTCACTCCTAAATTATTTTAAACAATGGACTGATTAAAGTGACTCTGGTCTTATTTACATGTTTTCACTATAGTACACATTTCGACATCTCTCTCTCCTTAACAATTATTGAGGCGGGGAATAAAGGGGCAAATGTTTGGAACTTGTTCTGACCTGTTAGACAGAGATTAGTTATTCCTAATGGAAACAGTTTAAATTCAGTGTTTTGTGCTCATGATCATTTGAAAATACAGGTGGAGCAAGAGTGACTCTCACTTAGAGTGATTCTTTTCACCCAAAATGAGTCTGATAAGCAAGAGACAGAAGACATTAATTAAGATAATAGGACATTTTAGTTATAACACATCATGCTCCCAAGTACATTTGAAGACAAACACGTTGTACTTTTACTTAAGTGAACTTCTACTTTCATTGGAGTAAACTTTTACCTCTACTATCTCTCCTTAAACTTAAGTACATAACCGGCGTGCTTCATTCACCACTGGCTAAACAGACTTGACTAACTGTGACAGTACTGAAACAGTGGGAGCCAGCGCTCACTGTGGAAAATGGAAATGCACACAGTCCTAAATGTGCAAATAAACATGCCACTGTCTCGACAGATCTATCCCAGTACAGTCACATGATGCATGCAGTATTATTGAGTGCCTCAGAGACATACTGAGACAGTTGTGTCACAAAACAAGGAGACTAAGGCTGCATGTCTGCTAATTATGAGAATGACACACAGTCTTCTCCAGCAGATTAAAGCTTGCAATCAATCTATCACAGCATTAATGCAATCACTGAAGTAGTCCTGTACTCACTGACTAAAAACGTGCTAGACCATCATAGAAACATCTGGGTCAAGCTGTTTAAATGTTTAATTGATTTGTGTGTCTCATTTTAAAAGAGCAGAGAGGCTGGTCAGGAGCAGGCTTTTTTGGTCCTTAGCTTGACCACCAAGATAAACTGGATATGAAATATTGCATAGAAAAAAAGAAAACAGCTTTTATCACAATGATGCTGCAGTGCTACCATCCATGTTCACCTGCCATTACAAAGGCCAGCAAATGTTCATTCTTAGGGTCTGTAGTTGTAATTGGAAAGCAATGACCTAAATATCCCACCTAAGAAGTGTATAAATAACTGTAAAAAATAACTGCCTCAAAAACCACGCCCAGCTAAGACAGCGATGTGCCCGGTTCCACAGTGGCACTTTCAAAATGGCCTTTGAGACATACCAAGACACACAGGCACACCTAAAACTTGAAATTCTAAGTTTCCAAGCACGTTGGCATTTCTACATACAAAAATGCGTAAAACTCGTAAAATCCCAGCAAACTCAAATCGAGACAAATCCTGCCACCGACTAGAATTGACACAGGAAGCAACAAAGGGAGGAAAAAAAAGAAAAGTGAATCCGTTTAAAAACAGACAACACACATTCATAATGGCGCTGACAGTTTCCAAGGCAACCCCGCACGGCTTTTGTCCATGCCTGCGTTAGGTGAAGAAATAGATCTCATCTGAAGAGGGAGAGTAGTACGATAGCAGAAAGGAACTCCAGTAAAGTTGAGGTGACCCCCTGTCGGCACTGCCTCAGCTCTGATTGAAGAGAGATTGAGAAAACCAGAGGAAAGCCAGTGACAGAAGATGAATGACACAGAAGCAAATGTGTCAGGAGAAATGTGGAAAGAGTCTTTGTATGCATGCGTGTTTGTGAATCATTTACCTCAGGTGATGTCTCTGTGATTTGAGATCAACCTCTTTTAGGTCCAAGTTATGTTAGACCTCTGTTCTAAGTTAGTCAAGCTGTCATCAGTGATACAACTTTGAACTTAATCTTGGGTACTAACTCGATGCACAGCATGTCAGACCAAACACAGATGTACTAATTTAATGCAGAGTGTGTCATGCCAAACAAAAGGGCAAAACACCATCTTGAACAGGCAACATTGTTAAAAATTAGAAGCCAGTCGGGAAAAAAAAAAAAAACATTACATTGCAGTTCTCCAGAAAGTCAATTAATTTTTTATTTTTTATTTTTTTTTACAATTTTACAATAATCCTCTATCCTATAATAAATCCCCTGGGAACAAATGTTTAAAGACAAAAAAATACAAAAAGAAATCTGACAACACACTCCCCAAAAAGGACAAAATTTACTCATCAGACCAATCTGAGGAAAGTCTGAGCATAGACTGACCGCCAGCATCACTGACTCGCCTGCCACCACTGACTTGTGTAGAAAGTAAATTTCACCACAAACCTGTTTTATTATATTACGGGGTAAGGATCTACATTACACTCATTTACAAGTACAAAGCCAGCAGGCTGATTATTTTACACCTACTGCTTTTATATTTACGTTACCACAGCAGCACATAACAGCCTTGAGACAGAGAAAATGCCTTTTCTAGCTTTTAACCGTGAAAGACAATTTCAGATTTATCAAGTCACAGATCTTTATGATTCAGATTACTGAGATTTAGTCTTGATATCTGCAATCAAGATTCCAGCCCTACATACAGAATATGCATCAGTGCATGAGGGAAGCATCGAGGTCATACAGCCGTACATGTACGAGCAAGCGATGAGGAGTCTGTAGCCTCTGCTTATGCAAATGAAAAGGTAGAGTTGGCTCAGCTTCAGCCTTCCAGCTAAGCGCATAAAAGCTGTGCCTGCTTTAAGGTAGCGACACAAAAACAGTAATGCTCTGTGTGAAGCTCCTAAAGCTGTGAAGTACACTACTACTTTTGTGTGTTGATGCCTTAAAGAAGGCACGGCTTTTACCCACTTCACTGCTAGGTGACCAGGCAGAGAGTGCACAAACATGGGATGCTGGCATAAAGCTTGTTAAATTGACCTCGTGTTAATTTATATGTGTAACACATGGATGGATGGATGGATGGCTTACTAAATAGGTCTGGCTGGCTATGTTGCCTCGACTACCTGCTATTACGACCACTCATGTTTCATGTAAAGGGAAGAAATATTGGTGAAACACAGAAGATATTTATTAGACTTTGGGAAGATAGTACATTGTGGCCCAGAGGAACCAGATAAACTTAATTAGAAAGAAAATACAGATACAGATTTTTCCCCACGGCTTTAATTAATCAAAGTGGTAAAGGATTATCAAAATAATAATTTGTTGTGTTGTAACAAACATTTAAGGTATGTGGGTTTAATACAGACAACCGTAAAAATAGAAGTTGATGTCAATTACATTCTCCTTCTTCCGCTTTTTCTTGTATGACACCTTCACAAAAGATTCCCCAACCTCTCCTGTATAAAAGTGGGCTGTTTATCTAATATGTTAAGATATTTCAATAACAGCGTCTCTCATCAAACAGTACACACATTTTGGTCATTTTTGGCACTATCCATTTCATACTATTCTTACATGGCCACTCAAATTAGACTAGAAACGGTCATGGTAAATAACAGATACTTATACTTCCACAACATTTATTTCTTCAAGAAAGGAAAAATTCAACTTCTGTTAAGCAAGTTAACCAAAAAAGGAAACACAATATAAATTCTAAGTGTAGCCTTCCAGTACTCTCCACTGTCTAGGCCTAACAGTTCACTGACTGATCTAGTAGCTGGATCACTATACATACATATATTTTTCACATGCATCCAGTTCATTTTTCATTGTAATCTAAAGTAAAAACTGTATAATGCATTTTAAGCTACTCAAATGAAATGTACTAACAGAAAAATAATACTTTGGTTTTGGAACAATCTCTCTCTATAAAAATAACAGCCACTTCTATCCAAGATCAGTCCAGTGTCTACAAGAGATCAATACACTCATTAGTTTGTAAAACTAATATGACCAGAAACCAGATATGACCAACAAAGCTATTAGCAAAGCACTTACCAGAAGTGTATGAATTGATGAACAGTGAAAACAAAATGATGTTTTGCTCACCTTGTAATTTTGTAAGAAACTACATATCGTAGTTGTGACAGCAGTTGTCGTTTACACTGTGCAGATATTTCATAGTGAGTGGACCAACAGAAATGGTCCAAAATTGCTTGGGAATAATCTGGTTCTGTTAACTGGAATTGAAGTTAAATTGGGTTTTTGCCTTCTCCTGTAAAACTGGCATTTTGGAGATTTTGACAGAGATGATGACAAACAATAGTATGCATGACCACACATGGCACTTCACTGGCTAGCTGTGGTCATTTCATTTACACATTAAAAACAACAGCTTAAAATAATTTTGAAATGATATAAATATAACCAATTCCAAATTAATAACAAAGATGAAGCTACGATAGTTAGCAAGAGTACTGAATGTGCAGTCAGTCTGAACAATGTTAAAAGACAAAAGCAGCTCTAAAACTGTTCAATGACTACATTCCTGAAACTGGAGCAGTTTCAACATAGAAGGCTTGTATAGTAAAGTGGGCACTCATCAGAGAGAACTCATTCATAATGGAGCACACACAGTGCAAAAATAAAATGATGGGGTTTATCATCTGCCCAGCTACAGCACGATCACAAAGGACACAAATCACTGAACCTCCAGGAGATGGGGAAAAGTTCCTGTCCACCCTAGAAGCTCCATTCTCACTCACAACTCATCAGTCCTTGAGATTCCAGACTGAAGTGAACATGGAAAGATTATCAAGTGGCTTGTGGAAACTTGAACTATTAATGACAGCTAGTGTAAACATTAGCTTATCTGCTATAGTGCAGCGAAGAAACCAAGAATTCATCTAGCAATGTTTAATTATTCTAAAAAATAGGAAATAAAGATTATTTTTGCTGGGCAAAGTATGCAAATTTGAGAGGCAGTACTATTTATTCTCATAATTATTGTACTAAAAGCACCATCATCACTATAGATAAAAAACCTAAACAAAAAAATTGAAGCACTTTATTCATTGTCAACCATGTGTTTAAAGTAGGAAACAAGATCAGGTGATGGCGTTATGTATAAACTCTTTTGATATGCATAAGTGCCCTTCCAATCTCAGAATGAACTTTTTGCAGAATGATCTATTTTCCTTGATAAGAACATACATAAAAATCCACATAAAATACAGTTTCAGCTGTGGTGTGCCATATAACTTATAAACTAAATGTTAACCTAAAGATTTGAAGAAACTACACCAGGATTTTAAGGCCACGCAAGTAATACATGAGCCTTTTATTATGTGATTGCTCTTTTTAGTCTTATAGGTCTGCACCATTATTAGGTTTCTGGACACAAAGGTTTGAGGTGGATGTCTGGGTGCAAGGACACATCAAAGCCTGGTTCCTATAAATGAACACTATTCCTCAGCACACAAAAGTCTGAAGTTTGTCAGTCAGATGATCACAATTAGAGCCCCCCAGAGGAAAGAGGAAAAACGTTAATTTAGTTAAGTTCTTCACAGACGAATAAAAATCTCTCTCCAATTTAGTCAGATGGCTCCAAAAGAACAGAAATGAAGCTACAACTAAAGAAATGTTTCCCTGAGGACACAGCAGTTAGCCATTGAAGTCTACAGTCAGTGTTATTGTGCACAGTCCATATGGAACTGCAACAGTGCACAAACAACCCAGAAGACGTTAGTCAATTATTTCTGGAAAATTAGTTGCCAGGAGCAATAAATAATGCTGTGCTTTGTTGCTCGACTGCATGCTCCAAATGTGCACTGAAGTCGAGTAAGACCCTTTCATTTTTCATACACATCTTAATTGCTATGTGGACCCTGGCAAGGAGGATCTCACCAGAGGGAGGGGAACCTGGTAATAGTGGTTCACTGAGACCCAGAAGATTAACAGAATTTGGATTGGATCATTAACAAGAACTGGGCTGGCTAAGCACAATCAAGCAAAAAGGATTTACTTTAATCCAATAAATCTTTGCGTCCTAACAGGCTATTATGTTTTTGGGAAAACTGTTTGAAGTGGCACTGTTTATGCATGTGTGTGCCTGAGAACGCTGACAAGCTCAGTCGACATTCAAGACTATGCTCATTACATAGACAGTAATGGCAATGGCAGGCGAGAGAAATGCAGTCACATTCTGTCCAATTAAAGTCTGAGTCCTGCCTTTGTGAGAATCTTAAAAGGTCATAGTTTTGACAAATGAGGACGAGAACTAGATCTTAACTGTAGCAAGAGAATGTAAAGAGAACCAGAGAAAAGTGTCATGGAATTGACAAGAGTATGCACAATGTATGCGCAAGGATAATGGGGCTATAAATACCTGTGGGGTGTGTGATGGGATTCATAGACTGAGGTGGTACAGTGCAGAGAATGTCTCTTACCATGTGTGGAATACAGTTCAAAGCAGTTCATAAAAGACTGGTAAAAAGAGCGACGGCATTTGGGCCAAAGACCATAGTGTGAAGGAAGTAGCTGAATTTCAGGTGTATGGAAGCATGTGGTCACATGGGTCTACCAGCAATGGCTAAAATCCCAGTCTACAGGATATTCTCATCAGAATTGTGCCAGCGAAGGCATCCCCCCCCAAATCTGGCACAACTGTATAATTCTTTGATGCAAGAGTAGCTGAAACAGTGATGTCACCAAATCACAGCTGTTATTTGTGCCCGTGGAGGTGACTCATTTTATGTCCATGAGCTTACACACACACAGACAGACACACAGACAATATATTTTTATAATGCTATGCATCTTATCCCATTTCCTATTGCGGGTCCTTTTGTGACCTACACAGCATTTGGATTCTGTCAGAGATTTTCTATGCCGGACAAAAACCCAGTGTGCATAAGACATTAGTGTTAAGAAGAAAAATAATAAGTGAGCATACACAAGGCTAAGGATAATGGGCATGCATACACTCAACACAAACTAAATAGGAAAACTTGCACATGAGATAATGTAGAGAATTGAATAAGACATGTGAAAGAAAATATTCCCAGTCAGCCATGCCGAGACAGGATATGAAAATCCTAAGAACAGCAAAAAGGAATAGCCCTCCTCTACATATCTCTACACATCTCAAGATATTTTGTGCTTTGCACAAGGAGGAACACTAACACTAAGAAAGTCAGCAGATCCTATCTACCACATATGAATGACATGACTAGACATGATTTTAATAATAACAACATACGGCCTGGGGAAGATGAGAATGTTTAAAATACTGCATTTAGTGTAACCTGTTGAAAAAGATCATCTCCGGTCTAAACTGAAACGTCTCTAGTGCTGTTATATTTGCTTATACAGCTAAAGGAAGAGACTTGAAGAAAAGCAGCTATTATGTTCAAAGAAAAGATTAAAGGTGAAAACCTAAAATTGAGTGTAGCAGGTAAGGCTGGACCACCACACTGCAACACCATTACACACTATAACCAATATGCAGTTTCTGGACCAAGTGAAGCCGTCCTCACCAACTGACAAGGTGAGACTAAAAACATGCACCCTATTTTCAGTGAACTATGAACACTACCTGCAGTCATGGAGAAGGTCAAAAGACTATTTTCTCCTGCTTGCTGTCATTTTTCCCTTTTCTTCAATGCTCCATCTTTTGCTCTCTTTCTCTCACACTCTAAAATGTAATACATTGAAATAAGCCTTGAAGAACAAGAAATGAGTCTTGCCCCAAATGGATTAATGATCCTTTCGGACAACTAGAATAAGTGATACCTGAATAATTCAGTTTCTGGCTAAAGGAGTTCACTGTAGCACAATAACAGAACTATTGAAGACTAGATACTCAAGAACTTTGCACAAAAATCACTTTAGAAAAAGCTGAACAGATACAAGCTGTGCTCTCTGTGACAGCACTTACAATCTCCAAATGGGAAGGTCCTGAAGTAATTATTCATAACATGCTCATGCATGTTTCACAATGCACACAGTCCTGGAATTGCTTAGACCCACGGTGATGCACCGAATGAAGAAGGTCAAAAGAAGCAGCAGGCTTTCTTCTATTTTTACTCCTCATCATGAACTTCCTGAACTGTGCTTTGAAGGTTAAATTCCTTGAGTTTATGGCGTTTAATGCTCAACTTATGTTAAATAAAGAATTGTTTTAGGGCCAAGATGGTGGACTACATTTTAGCCATCTGCTTGCAATGACACCAGTTTAATAAAGATGTTACAAATTCTCCCTATAAATAAATGAGATCACGTTTGACATTTATGTGTTTCTAATGTTTTAAAACATAATTACGCAGTCATTTTGACATTTCAATCTTTATTATTTAAGTCTTTATTTAATTACGTAGTTTGTTCATAGGCTGTATCTGTGCCTTTAAAACTGATGCATGTAAATGACCTCTTTTCTGACCTGATCATTCAAAAAGAAGTTCAAGCTGAAACAGTCCTTATCAGATATATGTAAATGCATTGGTTTCATAACGTCACAAAAACAACTCAGCTTCCACATACAAAACGTACAGACTGAGGTGAAAACTGTTTTTTTTTTTTTTTGTTTTTTTGTTTGTTTTTTTTAAATTAAAAAAATATATTTTGGGTATTATATTTTTCCTTTGTTTCAACATCCTAACTTCAAAGCGTAACAGCACTTTTTAATCTTCATCTAATAAAGTCCTGCCCATCTCTCATGCTTCATTCATAACAACAAAACAAGTGCTCAGCATTAACCATTTAAGTAAGTGCATTTTAAAGGACTAAATTTGCATTTGAGGCTTGTCTGAGGTTGAAGTGGCACAGTTTAATTGGCTCAGCCTCCACACAGAGCCAGCTGCACTGCTTCTCTAAAAGACTGAAGCGACAAAGAATGAACTGTCTTTGCATGGTAGACATGTTCACTGAATTAATACATCTGTGTGTGGGCACTGCTCACAAAAGTCTGAATGCACACTCCAGACCTGAACGAGTTATTCATGAACGAACACAACGCGGCTAAACAAATGGAAAATATTAAAATGAGTCAGTTTTGCTGCTGCTGTAATTTTTGTGGAAGTTTTAAAAAGATACCTGTGTACAAGCGGTTTGTCCATTTTAATAACTGGGGTTTGAGGAGAAAAAAGTGGTGGAAACAGAACAGAAAAGAATAACGTTTCTATTCTCGTTCCAGAGCAGCCTTTTCTTTTTGCCAGCCCAAATGCAAATCAGATGCAAATTTCTAAATATGCTAATGACACCGACATTCATTCTCAACTGCTGCTCCTCCGATTTCAAATGAATTTTAAAGGATCAATCAAATAATAATATTTGGGTTTCTCTTACTCGCTGTATGAACATCCTGCATAAACTGAAAGAAACCTTAGGCAAAAGTTTCCCCGGGGAACATTCTCTTTAATACAGCATGATCCCAACGGGGCAAAACCAGCAGCATAGCTCCATGGCAGGAAAAATGAATGTGAGATTACAGTATCAGGACTGTAACACATGCATGCTCTACTCGAAACTGCAGTGCTCTCAGTCTTGGTCCTCGAGTCCCACTGCTCTGCATGTTGCAATGTTTTCCCTATTTTAACACATACAGAGCATCATTTGTCAAATAAGGTGTGATGGAAGCATAATTGTACATTACAATTGAAAGAAATTTCATATTTTGACTTCAATCAATAAATTTATAAATTGTCCAGTGGAGCTCAAACTGTTGCATGCTACAAAATGTCTGCAAAAGGACAAAAAATAGACTATTGTGTGTTTTTACTAGCAGCACATTAGTTACTCTGACAGATATTTTTATATTTTATAAGGATACCATTTCCTCTGTCTTCTTTTTCTGTATAAGTGCAGGTTTGGTCAACAACTAAGTTGTAATTTACCTAGAATGTGTTAAGTAAATTTTAAATAAAACACTAAACACTATCAAAATTGTTGTACTTGTTTGTACCTATTTACTCATTTCTTACCTTTCTATGCAACTTGGCTTTTAAATTTGCTTTACTGCACACCTTTTTTGAGCTTCATCTTTTTTATTCTGGGCCAAAAGAATTCTGGTGGAGAAGAATAGGTTCAGCTGTTACCCAAGTTGTTTTTGAAGGACTAGTTTTATTAGTTGTAAGTAACAAAAATGTCTACAGTTTAGGCTACTCTACCCACTACTAGCAACTGTCTTCAAAACCCAAACTTCAGTCCCCGAGTCATCAGGTTGAGGCAGAACATCACTTGCACAGAAACCCAGTCACACACCTTCATGTAATGAGCATCCATACACCCACAGGCTTCATGACTTGTGCTGGACAGTAAACACCATCTGTTTGCCCTGTGTGGTCCTCATGTGAGCATCCCAGCCGTTCTCTCCCACTCCACAGACATTAAAGCTCAGCTGCAGGGGCTCTGCCTGCCCTCACAGCCTGGGTCAGGGGATTAGAATGTCCACCACGCAGCAAGTCAGGCACAGGCCATCCCCACCAACACCGACCAGTATCAAACACCTGACTGGGATTTTACATTTAGTCAAATAGTGAGGCTGCATAACAAACAAAACACTAGCGCTGCAATTACACTTCTATTGTGAGTGCAATATGTCTGAACATATTTAAAACATGGCTTGAAGCAGCTATTGGATAGTTGCTGGATTAATCCCCTGATTAATTAAAACGTGCACCAAAGCACTGTGACTGATCTAGATGCACACAGATGATGTAAATCATAACTGGGATAAGAGGTTACTTGCAACCTTAGTTTTGCAAAGACAAATACTGCAATAATGATTAACAAGTAACACACAGTCCCACTCCACTAAACTTCAAAAGATACTCACCAGTCTTACAGTTAAACACTGCTTTCTCTCTTTTTTTGTGTGCGCCCATGAATAATTTGATTATGCATATATGTAATGCACAATTTTAAACTAGCAACACTATTACACTATTACAAATTTTTGATTCAGGGCTTCAGATCTTGAATTACATTGAATTCAACAGAACAGCACTACACATAACTAATTATGCTATGCTCATGCCAACTCTATTGCATCCAAAGCATTTGTGACACATGATAATGAAGGTTATCAATCATTATTGGGTCTTACTGCCCACCCCTATTTAACAAGGGAAAATGATTCCATTTAAAATGCAAACTGTGGAATTTACTAAAAAAGCCTGGACCAGTTCAACAGGCACTACAGTCAATGCAAAACAAATCCGTCAGTGTCTCTTACACGTGATACATTTGGCAGCAAAGGACAAATGCCACCAATGTCACATCAACATCAGTGTGCTCTTGTACAGAGATACACAAAGCCCTACAATCAGCAACTACTCTGTTCAAGGTTGCTTCTCTTTCAGAGACCAGGGCCTTTCTTTAAAAATAGTGCACCTATTGCAACCCACATGTACTGAGGCCTAATCATCACATGGTTCTGGGTAAAGCGGTTGATATTCTCGGCTTAATGTGTGGCTCCACAGCACCTGCACAGCAGGACAGCTGCTCACAGTGAGCCATAAAGCAAAAAATACTGCCACCTACTGGTACATTTTATAAAAGACACAAAACATCCAGTCATGACCTTAAATGACTGTGTTTGTGCAGGTTTTACTGCCTTGTTTAGGTGCAGACTCCAGATTAGGGTAAAAGTATAGGTTCAGTAATAATTAAACTGAATGTCCCTTGTGTGATGACCAAGGTCTGAACCAATTTGATCAAACCACATTTCTTATGTACTATAAGAAGCAAGAGTGCTAGCACATGACCACAGAGTTGGCGGACATGTAATAACACACCTTTATTCTTTTATTCAGAGCTGCGAAGCCACCAGATCATCACAGTTATACAGAGTCCTGGATAACAGGTCTGTGCAGTAAAAGGAAGGCAATCAAAATTATTCATTTCTGTAGATAAAGGTGTAATAGCACAGCATACAGCGTGTTTAAGTTTAAGTATAAAAGGAGACTTCAAAATGACCGTGTAAAAACGAATGAAGGTTTTAAATAATAAAACAAATGGTCTACAACAACAGGTAGAAACTAGAACAAAAAACAAAGAACCCAAATGTGTCTTGGGTAGTTTGTGGAAATCACAGTGGATAGCAAAATACACTCTTTGAACTTCACCAGAGCAGTCCAAATTAATTGTTTTCAACTTTGTCTTACAGGCTCTAGAACCACTCAAATCACTACTGACGGGTTCTGCAGTATCATATACAGCCAGTAGGGGTAGATGTTGAGCCAGTCCGGGAGGCACATCAAAGCATACAATGGGAGATAATTCACAGCCATAGTACAGCTCACTCTTTACTAGGTCACAGCAGTCTTACACACATACGCAGCATCAGCAAAAGCTACACTAGTCAAACTGTTGACTTACCAACTGATTACCAAGACATTAATGCGTCTTGCAGCAGAAGAAACATTACATGGCATCACTGATCTACTCAGATGCTTGCCACTTGCCTAAAGATAGGCAAACTGCATACAGCACATCAGTGTTTTGACACTTCTAGAAGTCTTTAACCCATTACAGGAACTAATAGGATTTAGGCAGCACAATTTGTACAATGTTTGTAAGTACTTGCTCTTCCAATGTTTCCTGAAGACATTAACAGGGAGTTCACACTCGCTCTTTAATAAGAGCCTATTTACTTCTAGGAAGGCTTTACATTACATGTTGCAACACTACTGTGAGGATCGCATTCGGCCACAAAAGCATTAGTGAGAGCAAAGAGCAAAGTCCCACTGCTGAAAGCCCAATGATGAGAAGCTGTACATCCTGCAATCTGCTTGGCACTGGTCGTGGTCATTTAGCTCATGTGCAGCTGTCTCAGAGCATCCTATTCTATTGTTGCTGCTTTTCAACACAGTTTATATCTAGGGTGCACCTCGACCAATTTAAAAAAGAGCTGTCAATCTATAACCAGGGTAAGTGGATAAAGTTGCTAGGATAAACACAATTTTAAAAACCATATCAGTGTTAGTAAAAAAAAAATACCGGCTTATAGAAAATTAGCAGCATCTGAAAAATGTTATATTTGACTCATATTCCTTCAGGCATTACTCCACTGCTGCATTCCCTTCACTGGCGTTTTAAAACTAACAAATTCCTACAAATCCAAAAACAGAGCAGTCTTTTCCTAATGTATGGCGATGACCAATAGCAAATTTGTACCTCGAGCCCTTCGACCTTCAAATACAGCTTGGCTTGACCCACCATCCTTCAAGGTGCATGGAAGACAACCAACGAGTCTCTTCTCTGCCCTAGCACCCAGGTGTTGGAATGATCTTCCACTGGCTGCCCAGAGAACTGACTCTCTTTTAGTCTTTACATGCAAACTGAAGACCCATGTTTTATCCAGAATTAAAGTAAGCACTAAATATGCCAAGTAGTCTCAATCAATTTTATAAACACACTGGCAGAACATATGAAAACATATGAAAGAAAAATAATAAATATTGGTGACAGCCCACAAAGTCCAGGCATACCTTAAAATATTCTCTAAATAAATCAACTCTGAGTTCCCAAATTATCCTCATCTATTACAAGATGGTATTACAAGCTGATATAACAAGCATGATTTCCCACAACTCAACCAAAAACCAAACAGTTTAGGTAACAATGAAATAAGAAAAATAAATAAATAAATAAATAAAAGGCAAGCCTCCACAGGCAAAATCGTATATTCCCCTTGAAAACAAAAGTGCCAGTTATGAAATACTGAAGAACTGTGAATGAAATACCAAAGGGTACTGAATATGAATATTATTGGGGAAAATTTCATCTTTTAAAAGTGACAAAACTGTTTCTGTGCTTTGCTGTTGCAATATGAAGTCTATAAGGTGTTTTCATGCTAGCCCTTTGTGTATGTGTTAATGAGTTAAAAAAGACAGAAGAGAGATTGTGTGTGTTTGAGCCTTTTGGAAGAACACTCACCAGTCCTGCAGTGAGAGAGGGAGCAGACTGGCCTAAAGACTGGCTCCTCATGCGGACGAGGTTATTGGACTCTCCAGATTGCTGCTGCCAGGCTAGTTGACTCACTCCACTGTGCATGCTGCTGGACAGCGGTAAGAGTTGCTTCCCTAAGATAATTGCACACACAAAACTCTGAGTGAGCCAAGCTAAAACATAGTGAATTACTGTTCTGTACTGTGGCAGGAGATGGACAGAGGTTTAACTGCATTTCTCTGAGGTTGAGGTTTCAGCAAGAAGACTGTTAAATAAGGTATTTGGTTATGTTCCATGTTTTCTTGATTTTGTAGAGAACTCAACACATTTTAATGCACAATTACTGTTGATTCGCTAAATTTAACATATTTGGAAACAATTCACTTATTTTTTAGAACATATTTTACAATAAACTTATATAAATATATGTACATATGTACAAATATATATACACATTATATAGCTGCACTCAGAAGAAGTGTCGGATTGCATTGCTATTCAAAAGGAAGATAAAGGTTACCATGAACAATAAATAATCATACATTTAGACTGATATGAGTAATATTTATTGAGCTACACATACAGAAGTAGTGTCTCTCAGTACGACACCAGGCCGCCATATTTGCTGACAGAACATGGCATACGTCTTGGCATGGAGGTATAGGGGTTCCTAATGGTGTCGGGTGATTATCCATCCCATGCAGCTTGAATATTCTCACACAGTACTTCAATAAGAGCAATCTTGCCTCCCGGAACTCTACGATATGACCCCTCTGCAACTCTTCGAACTGATAATCTACGGAACCACTCTCACAATGTCAAACCTACCCACCATGTTTCATTTCTGTCAGATGATTCCTGATGGGTATAACTTTTTTTTCCATGATGAGTGTAAATGGTACAGTAAACTATTTGAAAAATGTAATATTTAATGTGCAGGATGTGACACAGGAACTTATTTTTATTTAGAAAATCTCTTTATCTTTAAGAGTAATCTTTATACAGATTCTGAGTTTGCAGAAGATTTTGGTTTCTTTGCAGTCAACTTTGGTTCTTACATTGAGAATCTCCTATTCAGCTAACCACATAGGTTTTTATAATTATCAGTTCAGCTGGCAAAGTCCTGACTCTGTGGTCAGTTAACAATTTTTATGTGGATTTAGATCACTGTCCTGCTAAGATTCAACCACAATGCCTCCTGGCAGGCAAGCAGCCCGATTTTCCCTAACTGAAGGCAGAATTCTTTTCTGCATGATTTTTGACTCATTTACAGATTTTCCACAAATAATCTCTACTGAAATTATTAATACTTTTCAGGGTGATATCAAGTGGCTTAACTTCAGAGACAGTTTTATGTTCTACTAAATTCATTTTAGGATGTGGCTTTTTGAAAGCTTCTACCTGTGTGTAAGTGTGGCTAATCTACCTGAATGTACAAGGAGGATACAACCACATGCCAAGGCAAAGCTCATTTAATCACATAGAGGAAACACCCTGTGCACCCAGGATCAGTAAAGCAATCATGTCATGAATCACTGTTTAAGGGTTAGTAGGTAAGAAGTTTCAGGTAGAAATTAACACAACAATTTTGAAAACTGCAGCTTCACATAGTTGGGTAAGTATAAAATGTCAGTCTAGATTACAATCTCTTTAGAGATGCATCAGTACCGATACTGGTATCGAACTTAGCTCATTGCAGTCCTTTTATACTTACCACAGGGGTCACAATATTATATTATATTATATTATATTATATATATATATATATATATATATATATATATATATATATATATATATATATATATATATATATATATATATATATTACACCATTACACAATATTCCAATAAAACAGGTAAAAACACAGTAACCAAAAAGTCACAACTGGATGAATTAAAAAGAATACCAATTTGAATGGCTGTTACTGGAGCAAAAAGAAATAGGTCAAAACAAAACTAAAGTGCAATAAGCTGCAAAAACTGTAAATGCTCAAAGAGCAAAATAAATTAAAAAACCTTCAATATTAATGTTTCTGACATGAAAAGGGGGTGGGGAAGTGCTTGTGTGTCTTACCGGTGAGGCCACTGGCCATGCTGCTGCGGCGGGCTCTACTGTCATCCTGGCTAAGCTGCCGCTGCAATTTGGTCTTTCCTGCGGCGGGGGACAGGTCAGGGTTACTCAGCTTCCGAAAGAGCAAGGGAGGGTGCACCACTGCCTCTTTCTACAGAGAGAGAGACAGAGAGAAGAATAATAATGAATTGTAAAAAAAGAATATGAAACTAAAATTTAAATGGGCCAGTAACTTTTTTAGGCCCACAGACAACAAGAAGAAATACAACCTATCAGACTACAGCATAAAATACTACACAGTCCTGTGGTGCTGGATTCGTCTTTATATTTAACACCTGAACAACTCATCAGAGCTCAACGAAACACTACACACACTATTTTCATGAGAAATCTTTTTCCTTTAAGGTGAATGGAAGAAAGGGAAGTACAGAAACTGAAAAAAAACTTTTGAAAATGAAGAAAATGACACTTCAGTTCAAGCCTAGTTTAAGTCTGACTACAGCAGTTGTGTGATACAAACATTTGAGGGATTTTCAAAGCAAACCAAATTGTATAAAAAGTTACAATCCAAACCACAGGAAACGAGAACAACATATATTCCCTCGTCTCCTTTTCAAACTTGCGCTCTGAGTAATCACTTGTTTGAACAAAATGCAGCAACCATGCAACCATCACAGAACTTCTTAGTTAAAACAATGCGACTTCAACTGAATGAAGCCATTAAAACTAAATCACAAAACCAGTCAAGACAACAACCACAGCTCAGCTAAGTGGCAAAAAAGTTCTGAGGTCCAACACACGTGTGAAATGGTTTATGTTTCCAGTGAGATTCCGTGTTCTCTTCACAGTGAGCTTGGGAAATGGACTGCCGACATCCTCTCTGTGGAGGCAGAAGATTCCAGAACATCTGGACAGCCTGCATGTGTCAGACGCAAAGCGCTCCTAAAACCGCTCCAGTACACGAGAGCTCTCCAAGAACATTTCCTCTACCGAGCCGCATTGCAAACATATCCCAGCCTCCTCACCTTACGCATGCTTCAAATATTAGCCTCTTCCTTTCCACCACTTACACAATTCCCCTCTCTTTGACACACACATTCTATCTGCAGCATGCCACAGTGTTCTTCTTGCCTTACCCTTTCTATTCCAAGTTTGCTAATCACTAAACTGGTTATTACTGTGATCAAATCAAAATCTATCTAATCAAATAACATGTTCTAAAATAAGGCCAGGCCGTAAAAATCTGCTTAACTGAACAATAAAAAGCATGCATATGCTTTCATATATTTCTAAATCCTTTACTGAGGAAAGATAAACAAGGAAACCTATAAAATGTTTATATGGCAAAACAAATTCCATATAAATGAGTGTATCCATCAGGCGGTTTCTTACAGCAGCAGAGACCAGTAGGAGAATTTAAAACACATTTTTGTGTAAACTGCAGACCTGTCGCTGATTTATTTGATTGACATTTTATTTTATTAATCATATTTATTCCAGTAACCGTGATGCCCCTACTCCTCCCCTCTAACTCAACAGATTGCTGGTTTGTAGTTCTCTTCAGTTCCATTTACTGCAGCCAGTAAAGACTGTGGTTAGGATTCCCCTTACTGTGGATTTAGCCCACATAGTCTATTAGCGGAAAGCGGGATGGTCCAGACTAAGCCCTTTTTTGAAATGTTCTGCTCCAGAGGAAAGCACAAGTTTTCAGGTCTGGGTTAATGACATTAGCCTTGAAGTCTGGCGATAGTGGCTGTGGCAAATCAGCTCCGGTTAAGCACACACGGGACTGCACGTGAGCACAGGCTTGCACCAGCATCAAACATGTTAGAGATGAAAACTCTAACAGGAAAACTCTCAGGAACAACTTATATTTCTGTAGGATATAAGAAGGGGACAAAAAAGACAATGACTAAAAAGTTGTCAACCTGGAGGAAAAAAAGAGTATGAAAGAAGGCCCAACTGCCAGTCACTAATTTGACAGTTTTGATTTATAATAAGATGACTTGTGCGCAAAAAACCACTACACTGTGGTCACGCAGTGCTGAGCAACAAGAAAGAAAGGGTGAGCACCTCAATAGGCATGCTATTACCTTACTGATCAGGTCCAGCACGATTACAAAACCATGCCTTTAGTGAAATTACAAGTTCGGAAAAGGAAACAACTACCTAATGCTAACTGACAGCCTCATCTAAGTATTCCAAAGCTTAATGACAATCTAATGAAAGCTGCTTATAGCCAGCTCACGTTCCTTACTTGTGACTGGGCTTTTCTCTTAGCCAGATGTTTTTCCATGGCGGTTTCATCTCATCACTCATGCCTACCACTGATGATCCTGCTCTTTCTTCAAAGACCATTCATCCAGATTTTCCTTTTCCACTGCTCCAAACACTCAGGCTTTACAGACGCAGGCTCAAGCTCAAGGCAAAGAATGATTTAAATTCCAGTTTACCAATAACAGAACGACAATTAAAAAATAATAATAAAAATGTTAAAATCTTCTATTTAAATTAAAAGACAAGGAAATAAATGGATTATTACATTTTTATAGACTATTGAGGCCCATAAGACAAACAAGTCCAAATCTAGCCAGTGAGAGAGATTGCCATTTCACTCCTAGGTAGCTCTGCAGCA
Organism: Prochilodus magdalenae; assembly: GCA_024036415.1. Classification (NCBI taxonomy): domain Eukaryota; kingdom Metazoa; phylum Chordata; class Actinopteri; order Characiformes; family Prochilodontidae; genus Prochilodus; species Prochilodus magdalenae. The sequence continues at coordinate 111,198 of JAMWET010006545.1, forward strand.
TCATGGCTTATGTTCTTGCTCTGCTGTGCCGGCTTCTTTGCTCATTTCTGAATTGTGTTTTTCTACAGTACTAAAATGGTAAGGAAAATGTCAATCCAAGCACAGGACATAAGAGCCTAAAGGCCATCCAGAATGTTTTTTGTGCTAAACTTGGAAACATTATATCCGGAACATGTTTTATCCACTCATACATACCATGTCTAAATTGGCTACAGACACAAAACTTCACAAAAAAGAAAAGAAAAAAAAAAAGTTTTATTTTAAAATGTCCAGCTCCACTGCAGTTTCAAATTAATCCCCAGAGTGCTGTGACTAGATAACTGCATAGTTTTTAGATGAATGGAAAACTTCCCTCTCACACAAGACCAAAACTTGAAATAAATAAACGCATTCAACACAAATTGTGTGTGGTTGACCTGAATCTGGGATAAACGGAGCATGTGAGAGACTGCGCTGCTGCTCTTGGTCAGGAGGTGACGGATCATAATCACCATGTAGCCACGCGCAAGCTGAGCCCAGTACTCAGCGCTAGAGTGATAATCCAAAACTGGACACGTGGCTGAAAGGGGCCCAACTCATGAAATACACAGAATTTAAAGCATTTTACTGCCTGAAACTAATAAAAAATAAATAAATAATAATAATAATAATAATAATAATCAGTCTTCGCTTATATATCTTAGCAAGAACAATCAAAGTAACACAGTCCTACTATTTAATCCAACTGCCAATCTCAGGAGAAAACTTGAAAACATGCTCCTTACTCAATTATAATAAACACCAGCCAAACAATGATGTCAAATAATTTTCAGTGTGTCATCTCTTCCAAGAACCAAGATTTATAGAAATGCTACAGAATAAAAAGCCTGGACAAAGTAATTGTCCAGGCTACTGTCTCTGCGATTGTTTGTGGAGATGAAAGCTAAACAAAATTCAAGCAAGACTAGACAAATATATCGTCTTTGAAACTGGTTAAAACAAGCTGTCCAACAAAAATCTCTGAGAGTACCTTGAACGCCAAAGAAAACAAACAAATGGATCCTCAACCAATTAAAACCTCACCCCTAATTCCAAACCCAGAGGTTCATGCTCAAGTTATCTTATTTTGGACACATCCCGAGAAGAATCAATTCATTCAAATTGAGCGTTATGGTTTAAAGAGTTAAAGGTAAAAGAAGAAGAGGATGAAAAAGCCTGAGAACTGGGGCAGAGATGGTATAGATTTTCCCATGATCTAGTGGTTTATCTACAAATGAAATACAAAAAAGAAGAAAAACAACTATGATTAAGACGGTTATCATGAGAGAAGTCTGAATTATTTCAACAAAACATCCAGTTAATATCCAGCACAAAGAAAACGCAAGGCTCAATCTACCCTACCAGACCGTTTAAAAAACGGGGGAATTCTGAACTGTGGTGAAGAATGACGAACCGCAGTGTGCCCTTCCTTAAGTATTTTACTTTACTGTTGTTGATTAGATCGGTCCTTGTTAATTGTATATTTATGGTTTCAGTCTCACAAACGTAGTTTATTTTCCAGAAGTAGAGAGTGAGTTTGTAGCCTGCTGTAAAGAACACTTAGCCTTTAGCTGTAGCACTGTTCAATGCCAAGTGGATGATGTCACTGGCGTAAGCTATTCATGAAGACTGTGTTAATTGTGAACATTATGAAGTGAGAGAGTGAGATCACAACAGTAAAGTTGTTTGGTTGTCTATGCAGCACAAGTTGTTCGACCCCACAGAGAGTGAGGGAGATGGAGGCAGAAAGAGAGAAGGATGGAACAGCACAATACATGTAAAACTAACAAGACGTGAGACTGAGAGGATCTACAGCAAGCAGGTAGAGCCACAGGCCTGCCTCATGTTTAAACAAGCAGACTAAAGTTATCCATCCATCTGTTCTGTTTGTACTCCACAAGATTCACAATTAATTGAGGGTGGCAGCAAGAGTGAGTACTGACCACCATGAAGAGATGTGTACTCGAAGAAAAACACTTGACTTGCTGCCAGACGAAGTATAAACATCTATTAAGCATGAGGTTTGGGGACTCGCAAATATGGAAACTCCAGGCAGATGTTGATATTCGATATGTCCCATGTACATACCTGTTGATGCCGAAGCATAAACATTGTATAAAATATACAAACTGGGACTAGACACTGCAGTTTGGCCTCTAAAAACGCAGTCTGTCGCCCAAACTGTTATTGCCTTGTTTGCGTGTCTCTTTAAACAAACCACCAGCTGAATTTTTTTTTTTTTAGACATTCACTAAAATCCACCATTTAGAAAAAAAATTAACAACTACCTCTACCTCCGCAAGATCCAGAGTCTGTTCTGCATCACTTGTCAGGATTCACAAACTGTAACATTAAAATTTTATAACCCAGACACTGCAACATCTAGCAAGTTGGCACTTGTCGTGACATTAGCTATCATAGTAGTAATGTTAAAGATGGAATATTTTGTTATACATGTTGCCATTTTCTATTCTTTTCAGTAACTTGTTTTTAATAAAAAGCATTAATTAACGACATATTATTATTAAATATGCAGTTTTTGATGTCCTTAGTGTCATTCCCATTCTCAGTACAGAAGCATGTTTGTTAACTAAAAGTACACTGTCCAAGTGATAAATGTTTTTCAACATTCAAGTTTTGAAATTCTTATCAATAGACAAGGCACATAGGCTTACTGGCTTTTTATAATCGGTCTAACCCTGCACCTGGACATGCACTGTAAGGATATATCAAATAGTCATTCCGCATGTCTTTTACATGCATTTTTGTTCAAGTATCACCTCAGAGAGTACAAGAAATCTGCACAGGGCTGCAGTCACTGAAGCAGATGTAACCCATCTGTTTCATAATGAGTTTCTCACCCTCCGGCTTTTTCTCCATTCCCATTCTGAGCCTTGGACAGTCCCACTCTCAGAGCATGCATCTTGTGCAATGTGTGTGCAGCATAGGTGCAAACTCACACACACAATGAAATGTATCCGGACCACAACCCATCATTTAAAATCCAGGCAGCTATGTTTAACCACTCCACCCAGGCTACGTCCCTTATGAGAGGATATGGATGGCCTCCCATCTTACTTTTACACCCAACTATCAGTTCCAGTGCATGCCTGAGATACACTTGCCATCCTGTACATGTTGCTCACACATACCAATTACACACCATCTACCCCTGAGCCACTTCCTGCTGTACTAGGCTTTCCTGACTCACACAGAAAACACTCTGGTTAAAACCCCAAACAAAATCCAACAACACACCAACAGTGAAAAACTGACAGTTTAGCCTGTGACAGTTTTGCTGCTATGTTGGCAAGTCTTTTACTAGAGGTCTGCAACTTGGCACACTCCCTTTCTAAAGTGACTTATTATTTAGTGTTTTTTTTTTTTATTATACCTATGCAAATTCAGCACACTGGTTCTGACTGTGTGTCTGCCTGTATTATAGTTTGCGGCTGATCTGCAAAACAACAAATCACAAGCAATCTTGTAACTGGACGCACAACATAAACAGTCCCTCTGGAAACTCAAAAGTATCGAATGGGTGGAGCATGGCTGAGACTACTGTTTGACTTGATTCACGTCTAACCAGTGCGAACCAATATACAGAACTGCAGATAGTCAATAAGCATACAACTGGCAAGTTCCTGACAGTGTGGCCAGGTTTTATACACGAAAAGAGATCATCTTCGCCAACCACGTGTGGAGCATCTGTGGCTGCGACTATAGCATGAGAGACTATAGCAGCAAGGCAAACAATTGCCGGTGGATGGTGTTCTCTGCTAGGTTCAATCAACAATTCCTCAAAAAGGTATGGCAAAATGTTTCAGATTGCAGTATTGCAGGCCTATTACCCTCTCTGTTTGACCACTTATCATCCCACTCACTCACAGCGGTAAACTCACATGGCAGCTGCACTGCCTCGTCATACTGGATTCTTATATATGCTGGAATGGATGCCATTAATACCATAAGCCAGTGTTTCTCAATCTCGGCACTTTACGTTGAAGCATCAAAAAGCCAAGATAAGCAAATTAGAAAGCAGCAAGTTAGAGAATCTTTTCCAGATCAAAGGCACAAAGTGCTTCACATCACTATAAAACACACATTCTAAATTAAACACAAATGAATCACAATCACAAAACGTTCACATAAAAGAACAAACAGAAATACAAACAAACACAACCAACATATTGCAAGACCCTGTAAAAACAGTCCAACAGCCTCATGTTTACTGAATGAGCAATCCAAAGTCTGGGAGCATTACAGAGAGCTTCCCATGTTGTCTGGAACAATCTGTGTATCCATGACAGCACAGTGGAAAACACACTGCAGTCAGTCATAAGCAGTAACAAAATCGGAGAGATAATTTCTCACTTTGTAGGAACACCAAAGACTTTAAAAGGACCAGCAACTGTAGATTAGCCATGCTGTAATTCAATGAATACTACTTCTTCTGCAAAAACAGCACAACCTGAAATAATGTGCCTGGCTTTGTATTTACAGTCTCAGCTCTGCTCAGCATCAGTGCTATTACTTTCCCTTCAGCCTGAAGGACTGCAGCAGGATCAGCTGCAGTACACTGCAGTGTGTCTCATTAAAGCAGTCAAACCTTCAGGACTAAATAACACCTATACGCATGCACACAGGCTGTCAGGCTTACAAAATATGACAGCAGCTGGTCAAGCATTGGTCTAAGACCAAGACAGAAAACACTGTTTGCACAAGGAGGTCAGGTGTGCAGGACTACACCAGTTCAAAGTACACACACGCCGTTTACTACAGAGAAATAAACACTGCAGAGCCATAAGGAAACAAGAACCAAATAGGTCAAGCTAGGAGGATTATGTATAATATAAACTGAGGAAGAAAAAGAGCAGCACTGGGATTAGAGCTTTCTTACTTAGATCCAATAAATACTTCCTTTGAGCATTAAATTACTTTAGCATATTACTGTCTACATTCTTAACTGAAATATAGCAGCCTACTCAAGTGTATGCTGTCCTTGCAAACTTGTCCTCTAATGAAAGATGAGAAGGAACGCACTCTGAACCTACTTGCCATAACAATCAAATGAAAGTCAGGAAGCCGAGGCTTTGTCCTGCGGTTGCGTGACCTGTTTACATCATAGCCAGCTGAACACTATTATGCTACATCGCTCTAAAAGCAAGCATCAGTATAGCTAGCACGTTAATAGCTCCACACAACAAAGAGCAGGCCTAATACCGCTTGACTGGTACCAGGTTTTGAAACATACCAAAAAGCACCAAAACCACTTGTGATGAGAAAGCGAAGGGGCAGAATGATGGTGAGGTGTTCCACCGGTATAAGAAAATATCAATACACTTCAGAAGCACAATATTTGTTTGGTTCTGAAAAACACGGTATAAGTTTTTACTTAATAGTTTAACTACAATGACTTGTGGCAGTGAGTGGATCACCATTTGTTTATTTTGGCATCAAAAAAAAAACAAGGCAGGAACTTTTCCATTCAGATACAACTTTTTTTTTTACTAGAACAGACTCACATGCTTCAATTTGGACATAACAAAATGTGTCTCGTATTGTATATTTGTATTCACCCTCTGTCTGAAACGCTATCAGAGCTCCTATGTCTTTAAGCTCCGCCTCCAAATGTGCACGTTGTGGCTGGTCACCTTGCCAATTCCGTTTTGACTGGTCAGCTGTCAGAGCCTGCCCTATACGTTCAGTCCACTGTCTTGCAGTCGGAGGAAAAAGATCCTACACTTCTGTGCAGCTGCAAACACAGCTGTGGCTTTTCTTACAATGGTGAGTTCTGTCATATCAGTTAGAGCCAGATCCTGAAACCCAGATAGCAAGCATATATCTGTCCACTGGCTTGATAAGGTCTCTGCTGACTGTTTGCCACTGCTGGTCCACCCTCAGACCACCAAGACTATTCTCCTAGATACAAGTTCTGACTCCGGCCCCCACCCCATCTCCTTTAACAGACGTTAAATACACAGAGACTTTTATTTTACAAATTAACTAATACAAATATTTAAAAAACTTGAAAGAAAAAAAAAATTTAAATAACACTTTAAATGTTTTCAGGGACACTGACCGAGACAACATCAAACTGAATAACGGATAACTAAATACATTTCTAAAGATTTCTAAAGCAAAGCACTGCTGGAAAACAATGCAATCATTACAGTGTCTGCTGGTTTCCAAGCTAATGGCTATCCTGTGAACTGGCATGCCGTTCTCTACAGGGGGAGCAGCACTCTGCATTATATATGTGTAAATGTATTAAGATCATTAGAAACTTAGCTCTATGGTTGTCAGAAGCCTACAATGGATTGCAACGGTAACATTACATTACTTGTAATCATAAATCCACTGCCACATATTATTTGATAAATAGTAATTAAAGAAATCCCTCACCACGTTTCCAAACCATTCAAGATGAAAAAAAAGTGATCCAAAACTATTATAGCACAATCAGATTAGTTGGCAAGTTATTACTGTTATAAATCCACAAATAATAAAGCAAATTTGCAGTTTACCATGTCACAATGTCGAGACAAAGAAAAGGGCTGGAGAAAAAGGCATTTCAGGCAGCTGAGAAAAGTGTTTATGGAAGCGAGTTTCCCCCTCTGGCATGTCCTTTGGGCTTTTTTAATTCTGTAGACCAGTTACTTCCACAGTAAACTGTATAATACACTAAAGGAAAGGCGGGGAAACTGGAAAAGCATAATGGCTTCCCCACAATATATCACCTTACTTACAGTATTACAATATACTGAATCATAACCCCTGTATCATACAATCAGGATCATTGGATGCTCCTATGCAATGTTTAGATGTGTTTCAACAACAACAACAACAACAACTAATGATCATAACCCAGCAGATTATTTTAATGCCTTTAATAACAAATTTAGTAGCACTTTAGTAGCAATATCAGTGAGAAGGCATTCAACACTGCCAAGTTTTCAGCTGGTACACAATTACAGCCATTTTATGTCAACAGGCTAGTAGAAAGAACAACAGCTTTTTAGCATTAATTATTTTATTATATTTATATATTATTTTATATAGTAGTCTGTTATGTAAATTCTGTCATACAAGCAGTAGCAGCATTGATACTGGTACCAATTCCCTTCAGCATATAATTCCTGTATTTCTTTTACACTAGCAAAACAATAAGCTGAACAAAAGCTTGTCTATAAAATTATAATTTAATAAGAAGTAATCATTTTAGTTTTTATCATTTTAATGGACACTCATGTAATGCATTAGTATTCCAAGGTTTTATTTGGCATCAACCCTTTTATGAACTGCTTCCAATATAAAGAGTATTTAGTGATGTTTGATATGACAGCAATGTTACAACAATCCAGAATAAACCTAAAGCCAACAAAAAATTATTCAGTATAAAGTTTTAACTTGTTTAACGACAACTGTGAAGGAACTCTCAAAAGAATGCTATCTGCCAAGCATCATAAGTAATGGCTCCAGAGGTCTTCCTAACATGGTGTGCTATGCAGTCATATGTTACAAAGAGTAACATGATTCTGCCCTACAATTATTCAAGTTTCTTAGCCAAAAATTAAGATAAGATTATTTGATTTAAGCAAAGGGCATGAAAACATCAGTCCAGAACTACACACGAAGAAACCTGAAGATATCATGAGAACTAGAATTTCTTTCTGGAATTCAAATAACCAATAATGAGTTTCACTGGAATGAAGAACAAATTATTCACAGCTTTCAGGTCAGTGACTTAAATGGGTTAAATAGGGGGGAGTGACATGCATGCATTTCAGAAACAAGCCAGAAAGAAAGAAAAGAGAATTGTGCTGCATGCATCAAGTCTTCAATATTTAATTACTGCAAACAAGAGGATTATATGGCAATTAATTTCAAATGAACCCTGAAAGATCCTGGCTTTGATAATCCTCCTGTGAATATGAAACATTCACAGGAGGCACAGACCTCTGATAGAGAAAAAGTCAGGCCCCTTGAATATGAATATGAATACGAATAAGAAGAAAGTCTCTTAACTGACAGGCCGACCAAAAAAAAAAAAAAAGATCGTTTTTGGTATTAGGCTGCAAGATCTTGTTGCCAAGACCAGAATGACAGGAATTTTCCACAGGGAATTCTCCACACTTTAATTATGTCTCTGTCGAACCTTGTTGTAGCGGCATTCAGTGCTAATTTTAGTGGTTAACTCTCATAAATAAAAAGGGCAGTGTGTCCTTTATCTGAGTACTGCTTGTGCTGCAGTTTACATATCTGCCTGTGATATAATCAGCACATCTAAGTAAACTAAACTTATAATACAGCTCTCCCAACAACTTTATCCAGCAATATTTGAGTTATGATTAAACAATTTTTATGAGAAACAAACATTTCCATATCCATCTTTATTATTATTGCATTTAAAACAATCTCTTTATGCACAAAATGTCTGCATCAGCTGGGTAGCATCATCTTGTCTTAAGAAGTTGCTGCTGATTAATTGTGGCTGCAGTTACCACCGTTTAAGAATTAACCTACACCAATGCTTTTTTTAACTCACTCTTGCCTACTCTAATCTGTCGTTTGCAGCTGTGGGAGTGAGAGAGAAGCAGCACTAGACCCCTAAGCCCCAGCCCACCCAACCTCAGGACACCAGCGCCTGCCAAAGGGAGATAAAAGCCAATAGAGAGAGTCAATTCAACTCAGAGCACACATGTCCTCAAAAGATACATTTCACTCCATAATAACCTGCACGACCTACATGACTTACAACACTAATCAGTTAATCAAACCCACTGTAATCACAGCAGCGTTAGGAGCCATACCAGTTATTATACATTGTTTACCGCGGATTACTCTATGGTTAGCATCACCATACACATCAAGAAGTTCTGAGTATGTGCCACACAGACAGTATAAGCTTTCACCCACAATATACTCTTTCACCAGCAGTCAAAGAGTATTAAATAGGATGCGCACACTCTGGAGAGAGGAAGTTCTCATCTTCACTTTTTCATCCTGCTGTCAGGTCAGGAGGTCAAAGCGATCAGAGTTTCAGCAAAAGGCTTGTTCTCGGAGATTGAGTATCAGGCAAAATGAGTAACATAGTTCTGCAAGTCATCAGTAACTCCAGGACAAAAGGACAGTCAAGTGGAGTGAGAGCTGCATCCCATCATCAAAACCAGAGTGTGAATCCACACCGGCACCCATGTCTAGGGAGGCAAGAGACTAAAACTTTGAAGTTGTGTAATAGTTATGTAGTTGGCATCAAGCCCATGATCTTCTCTATTAGAACTGTGTTTTCACTGTTGCGTTCTGTGGAGATCAAAAACGCTCAAAAGGCAAACCTCCTTAATGACCTAGTAATTCAGTGGATCCAGCGAAGTTTGGAGGACAAACGTTCGTATAGTGTGTGTGGCTTTTTGGAACATTTTAGTTTGACACAGGAATGGCACAGGGATTTCCAATTTGCTAATATGCCATTCAGTGTTGTTATAGAGAAAACCTCTTCAGACCTGAAGTTCCTGAAGTGGGCATGATGGCGCTACAGAATGCTACCACCTGATGGAAACTAACCAAACTATGTCTCACCCACAAAGGCAATCTTGAATACACTGCAATGCCATTTGATTTGAATCCAAATAAAGTCTATTGTATATAAATGTATATTGTTCTGTACGTTCTGTATTTTTGAGTTACCACTGGCACCTTTGAAATAACCAAACTCAAAAATTGTTACTCTGTCCTTAATGTTACTCAACAAATGTGTACGTGTAACAGTGAGATTATGTGAGCTGTGCTGTTTAAATAAAATACAGTGACTAGTTTGGACAGCGACATTTTTGCATTTCTTTTTGCATGCTGGGTGCTTCTCTTCAAATGTTTTACGTATCATCGCCTTATTTTCATTTAACCCAGGTTTGCCCTTACTTAAGCATGTACCTGTCTTAGAGGAATAGTTAGAAGAGAAAAAAAATAAATAAATAAAAAAATTTTAAAAAAATACACAATTACCAAGATTCTCACTTTACCCAGATGATCACCTAAGGCAAGATTCATATCCAACATCTGATTCGCTAGTTCACAGAAGAAGAGGCTGAGCCAACACACACTGGAGTTGGATTGTCACCCAATTTATCTCTGTAAATACATGTCCAAAACACATTGTCTTAACACGCTCAAAAAAGCTTCCAGAACTTTACTCATTTCTCACAAATAAATTGGGTGTGGTTTAGAACACAGAACGACTACACACTATAGAATGGGTGTACTTTTTGTCATGTAATTTGTCTGATGTTACCATGGTGGGAAATCATCATTGCTATTTATATTGATTTCAGAGCATGAACGTGAATATTACCACAGTATAATAATACTACAGTCTATGTTTCAATGCATTTAGATTTCATGCTATAAAATGCTTAATGAGGTTTTTGGTTTTTAGTTATGAACATAAATCTAAGCTCCCTCATCTCCTCTTTGGGAATTTTTCCTTTTCTTATCAAGTACAACAGTTACGAACAATGAAAGGTAGACTGAATGATGACAGTGTGACTATGATCTGTGCTAATCCCTCAACTCACTTGAAAAGATCTACCCATGACTGATCCATAGTCCTTAGACACCGGAACAAGGAGAAAACAGGAACAGCAGCTACTTCTCCATACAGGATTCAAATAGCCACCATGTGCCAAGTCCGAACAGGCCAACCAAGTATCTACCACAGAGTTGTTTATAGCTTCTAATAACTAACCGGTTGTTGAGTCTGCATCTATTTAGTTGTGGATTCCAGAGCTTGGGGATACAGAGACAGCTTCTATGAAAGGCAATATATAGCTTTGGTTCTCCATGAACATGTGCAGTATGCTAGGGCTTACTAGAAAGTTTAACATATATTTGCAAGATAAAAATGATAAAGTACTGAAATACGACATTACAGTCTTTAGGAAGGTGTGTTAAAAAGAATAACAGGCCATTCATCTTCTCAACAGGTAAATGCAGCAGCTAGCAGCATAATAATTGAAATTCCAAGCATTTGTGATGTGATGAGTTGTGAGCCTTAAAGAGTTCATTCCCACCAGAAAGAATTCACTCAACAGGCTACATCCCCCAGCGGTGCCCTTTCACTGAGCTAATTAAAGGCAAAGTTTAAAGGCAGCTCTGGGCCAAGGGCACTGCATCACTGTCCATTGTGACTAATGGATTCATTAAAACACATCCACACTTCTTCTCCACCAAAAACCTCACAGAAAACCTGCTGGGCCAGACATTCTTACAGCAAAAACAAAAACACATGGTTAACATCTGCCCCGTTTGGGTCTTAAAGTACTGACTTTTTGGGCACTTAACTTGTATTTCCAAGCTTCTGATGCCTTATTTAGTTACAAGTTGCTCATAGCGACCATGCGACCATGCTTCCAGAAGTCTCCTTCAGCAAATTTAAAAAGTCTAATGTCTAACACACACACACACACACACACACACACACACACACACACACACACACACACACACACACACACACACACACACACACACACACACACACACACACACACACACACCTTTTGCCCTTAGAACTGCCTTGATGGCTTAGATTTAATTTACTGAAAATATTCCTCTGAGATTTTGGTCCACATTTACCTGATAGCATCATGCAGTTGCTGCCCATTTGTTGGATGCACATTCATGCCGCAAATTCCTTTCCACCACATTTCAAATGTGCTTTATTGGATTGAGATCTGGTGACTGTGGAGGCAATTTAAGTACAGTTAAACCAGTTGGAGACAAATTAAGCTTTGTGACATGGCACATTATCCTGCTGGAGGTAGCCATCAGAGGACAAGGAAAATGTGGTCAATAAGGGGATGGACATGGTCAGGAATAATACGGAGATAGTCAGTGGCATTTAAACAACTGGTTAACAGTGGCCCAACGTGTGCCAAGAAAACAACCCCAAACACAATCATGTCACTACCACCAGCAGCCTGAACCACTGATACAAAGTTGGATGGTTCCAAGGTATCACCAAATTCTGATTCTACCATCTGTATGTCACAGTAGAAACTGAGACTCATCAGATCAAACAACATTTTTTTTCAATCTACTATTCTCCAACTATATATATATATATATATATATACACATACACATACACATATACATATATATATATATATATATATATATATATATATATATATATATATATATACACACACACATACATACATACATACATACATACATACATACATACATACATACATACATACATACATACATACATACATACATACATACATACATACATACATACATACATACATACATACATACATACATACATACATACATACATACATACATACATACATACATACATACATACATACATGGAGCAGAGTGAAAAATTAGTTTAAAGGCTTTCATGTTGTGTGCCGAGACAACGTTAATGGGGACACTAAAGTGCTGAAATTAAATGCAGATCAAGCCTATCAGTCTTGGATTAACCTAGTTAATTAGGATGCAAATGCAACTGTAGTGTGCATCTATATCAAGAAACACATTCATATCAGAAGCAATCCAACAGAACAAGTGCCTAGCACAATTAAGCCATATATGAAGCTAACTGGGGTCCAAATGAAATGGAAAATTACGACTGCACTGCATTACTTTCAAGCTCAAACATCACTGGTTTGGCTAGTCTGGTTTTAAAGGAAACAAAAACGAGCAGTTTCTCAACATTCCAGCTACCCTCCCCCACTCTTAATGTCAAGGAGACCCATTAAACTGGCTTTTGTCGCCCCTTCACAATCTGATTATCATGAACTGCATAAATTATGTATTATTCAAACTTGCCTAACCTAGATAATATATTCCTCTCCACAGCACCAATGTGCTTTCCTATGCTTTTGTTGCTGACTGCTCTGATGGCCGTCTTCACATGTTTAAATAAGGTCTATGTTTTATCAACATTGATAACTGAAAGGCAGTTGCAGGTCGGCCAGTGTAGGTCCTTAAATCTCTATTATGCTCTTTCTCTACCCCGACCAACATTAATGACCTTTATCACAAATCACTTTGAATTAGAGCACAACTGTTCTCAACAAGATACTCAAGGCATCTTTCATAAGCTAGAGCCTGCTTGTGTTGACACTTGGGATGGGCTACTTGCAGCAAAAATCATTCTCTGTAGTATACTGTAATATCTTGACATTTTCAAGTCTGTTTCAAGTATTAGTTATAAGTCAAAGCCATATGAGAGATGTCACAAGCACTTTTATTAAAACAAACTGTGAACAAAAAACAAAGTGATAGGGTTTTCTTTAATATGTAGATAAAAAAAAAAAAATCAGTAGCTGCGACCGGGCAAAAATATCTTACCAGCTTTTCGAAGCCTTCTCATTTCATTGTCGCTACAAGGACCATATTTTTAGGGAAGTGATAGATCACCTCACTGTTCTTTTCGTATAGCATACCACCAATCCACCGTCTTTGCTTTACTCTGTGTGTTAATGATTAATACTCATAAGATAAATTATATTACTGAGATGGTGGTGAATGAGGAGACCAAGCTAAACATGTGGTTGCTTGTTAGGAAGAATACTGTGGCGTGCCTATCACAGCACTAAACATGGCAGCTAAACATTCTGATTAACAGTAGCATGCGTGATCACAAATTCTTAATGGCTCAGGTTGCGGAGCCAGTGTCAGAGAGAAGAAATGCACTGACACAGCTTTATGGAAGAACATGTATTTAATCCCCTTACAAAGAAACATGTGCTTTAATAGTGTATCGATTACCAGGTTCTACACCAGAGGGAATAGTGCTGGTGCTCTTGCACTTTTTGCCAGCTGAAGATAAACCATCTTAAACTGAAAGTTTCATAGTGATGTGTTTTGATGTCAAGGTCCGTATACATGTTGCTTCTAAACCAGAAAGTCAGAGCAAAGCTCATTAAAATGTTCATGAGTGCACAATAAAAGGCAGAACAGCTTCCTTCAGTCTAGGACCAAATCATAGGCTAGTATGGGTGTGTAAAACCACATCTGGCCATTTTTCTCCCAGACATGCTCTTTATGTAGACATCAGAGAGCAATTTATTTTATTATAGCTTATTCTCACCTGGAAGGGTAAAGAATTGGCCAAACATTTTCCTCAGTAATATCAGCTTTAAAAGCGGCTATGAAAAAGATAAAGGTATATCTATACAGCTCATTTATATCTTTAGCTTAAATCAGTCAACAAACATGCTACATTTACATTGGTGCAATGAGGCTGTAAACGTAAATGCATTCCTCTTCTTCAGTTGGCTGTATTAGGCTGTTACTAGGGAGCCCCTGCTAAATCCAAATGAAATGATGTGTTGCTGGCGTTAAGTGTTTTGTGTTATCTGAACAACCAGTAGGTCAAAACATTAAGTTTCATTAAGATAAATGTTGATTTGGTTAAACGTGGGCAGATTCAGATTTGGAGGAAGGGGGCACCGATTACCTCAAGGCATATGCAGTCTCCTTTACATATGAAAAATAAATGTCCATTTCAAACACTGTAACCGTCACTGCCCACACACTTTCGTGATTCCTTTACGCTGAAACAGATGTTCAATACATACTAAAGGGTAGTCCAGAGCTAAAGTACTTACTGACAGTAAACATGGTGACAGAAGACAAAGTCGTAATAATTTACCCACTACAAGAGACAAAAGAGGCAACGCTGTGGAAAGCGGTGGACGGTGGACCCATTAAATACTTTGGGAAGTTAACTAAGGATCCCTCTCACTTTTATTAACAATGAGAGCAATCCACAAACATCCCACTTAAGCTATTGGCTACACTGCCCCTGTAATTTCTGGTGTTATCTAATCTGTGTCTGTAGGCTTTCCGAGAATGTGTACATGGACAAAATGAATAAAGGAGTACTGACAAAAGGCTGACAATGTCTGTACATGATGTTCAGTATAAATGAGCCTTTACTCAAAGAGTCAGCGAATTCAGTATATTAACATGCAACCTAGCTGAGAATTATTATGAGTGGCTTCGAATATTTTTTCCTACCCACTGGGGCATGGTCATGAAATCAAAAATCATGAGATGTGTCTGAGGTGCACAAAAGTCAGCTATATTAAGAGCAAACAAGAACTTCTTTTAACTGTGCTTTTACAGGAATTAAAAAGGTAAAAAAAAAAGTCATTTTTGTTTACCCCTCACTGTGCTAACAGATCAGACTAGCAAATCTAATAAATTAGTAGAACAGATTGGCATACAGCACATGAATGCTCCTACTATTGTGCTATTTCAGTGCAATGTGATTAGGATTTACTCAAAAAAAAAAAAACATTGTGCTAATGTTTGAATAATTATCCAAGTTGTACAAATTATCATTTGTTTCGATCCAGATGTATCCAAGTCTGCAGATGTCGAAATGAGGAGAAGCCCATAGAGAAGCAATGAGGCAATAAGGTGAAAGCCCTTCCATTCTCAGAAACACAGCGGAGCAGTGTTCTACTGCATCATAATGATACGACAGAATTAAGAAAAAAGTGAGGGTAGCTGAGGTTACAGAACCAAAGAGATGACTGCGAGGAGGGCTTAAATACCCACTGAGGAATGGAGACAGGATACAAGCAGAAGCAGTCTATGACAACATCTGGCTATGACCCCAAGGACTGAATAAATACAATACAGCATTAGCTAAGCTGGGAGGGAAGAGGAGATTTATAAGAGGAGAAAGGAAAAAGTAAGAAAGCACAGATGGAGGGAAAGAGTGAGTTCATTACGTCTTAACCCATCCCCCTCCCTTCAGTCAAACCAAAGGTTCAACACCAAAACTACCATTAAGAAAAACATGTGAATAAAGTCTGGGGCATATGTACGGCCATGTGGGATTATTCTACCATTGTTGGAAAAAGGAGCAAATGCATTCCATTACCTACCAGCTTAGTTCTGGAGATATGCAACACAATAATTATATTATATTACAAATACAATATTTAACCTTTTTACTGAATACAAATTTAAATAGGACAACTGGAAATACTTACAGGTATTTAAAACAGGGGAGATGTAACCCGTTTGTTCATGTGGGAAAACATTCTTACCAATGGAACACGTCATCTGCTCTTTGGGTAAAGCAGACATTTGCAAACACTTCTAGATATTTAGACAACTAGAGTGTGCAGTTCACAGGGTCTGTGAAAAGGATTACACAAATATTTACTAGATGTTGATGCATTCTCTAGAAGAAACACTCACTAGCTAATGTGGGCTTCGCAGGCAGGACCAGTTTAGGATCTCCAACAACATGCTATAGGTCACCTTTGGCTTTTGGCCACCACAGCACTATTTGATTAAAACCACCATATTAAAGTTCTATGATATGAGTATTGAATCTAAAATTGTATTGGTCAAGAGGTTAAATTCTAAATCGTAATCCCCCAAGAGGTGTATTCCTTCTCCTTGCTTAACATTTCGAGTACCGTACACAGTATTGACGGACTAACTTTACAATACGGTAATCCCTCTGAGAGTTCTGAATTCTTCTGAGTGTGCATGTGTTGAGATTATACAACAGTCAGTGTTGAGTCAGCCTGATCCACCTTTCTGCACCGTTAAATTCTGCCTTTTACACCACAGCAAACTCCGAAAAGAGTCAGCACTAACAATACCACTCTTAATACCACTCTGTAAACTCTCTTCTCCATTCATGCAATCCATACCCCATTAACATCAACGGACTCCTGCAAAGCATCGCTGTTCAATAAAAAACTCCATATCTCATACTTTCTATTATTTTTTCCTACATCATTTTGATGTGTCAGTATAACATATGAACGCATGATAAAACAAATGGCATATATGTAACCCTGCAGAGCTGCAAAACTCAAACTATCAATATCTTGGTTGAGTTTAAGTAAACAAAGACCTCTGCTAGCACATAATGCTAATGCTAACAAGTTAGAAAAAATCTAGTGAACAGTTTTGTGTCTGAATCTTTAGAGACATGTCTGGAGCAGTATGCTAAAGGGGGGGCCTTGTCTTGTGGAACTTTATGTAATTTAGACAAATTTTCAGTCAAAATTAAATGTATTCCTCTTATGCCCCCAACTTACCATGAGACAAGTAGGCTCTGATAAAATGGGAAATAGGCAAGGAAACTTAGTTGCTTACTAAAATATTTAGTAATTTAGTTACAAACAAATCTTTCTGCTAAATCGAGCATAGCTGTTACCTGTTACTGTTATGACTTTTGCACACTTAATAAACTTTGGTACCGGTTTCCATGTGAGTCTATGTTTAAATGTTTTTATTGCTGCTTTAGTGCTTTCTAAGGTGTTTTCTAACTGGTCAATTTTAAAAACACTCATCTTGCTTACATTCCCAGTTAACACCAAAGTCATCAGCAGACTGAAACATGTGCACCAACACAAGGGTAGTCTTTGGGTCGTTTAGTCTGCAGCGGGTTAATTTGGACACGGATTAAGCAGCTGCAGGGCTGTAATTTACAGACATTTACCATAATTACCCACAGATAGAGCCGGAGGAGCTGCAGATTTGATGGTGCTTTTAATTACTGGCAGCTTCATCTGATCTGCCGCCGCAAACAATGAGACTGAAATAACCCATAATAATGACAGAGCTGCACATAAACACTGACTGATGGTTTCTCACTAGTTGTGCATTCTTACCTACAGATTTCTCAGACTAGTCTGTGCACAGGTGCTATTGGTAAAATGACTAGTCAGCGGACCTTCATATAACATGCCACTTCAACAGTTATCAGACATCCATTCTGAAATATAATGACCCTGCTTGAATTTTTGACATTTCTAAATACCAAGTAGCAGGGTGCTGTCTAAAGCCTGACAATGTAAGGGTAATTCTAATAAGCCCTGGAAAATACACTGGAAAATAATCTAACACAACACAGATAAAAAGAGAGGGAAAAACAATATAGGCACAAGAGACTCACTCCGTCTCTCAAAGCTATGGAAGGCATGATTTTTATTGAACATTTCACTGAGCTATACACTAAAATCCAGCTGAAGAGGACCCGTTATCGTTTCTTTGCAATACAATAATAACTAATTGCTTTTTAGTATTCTATATTCCCATTTGAGAGGCCTACTTAGACATGGACACTTTTATGCCACTGATTTTACCATAATTTACAGCTTTAGTTCTTTTGGTTAAAACGCATCAATAAACACTTCTGTGGCAAACACTGGCTAAAGCAGATATTCACCTCAACAGAAGTGACCTTTAGGCAAGAGGCACAACAAACTAATTACTTGAGCAGTCTATTGGCAAGAACCTGGCAATAAAATACATATCATAATAGAGGGCTGACGATCCAATATTCTACAATTTAGCGCATCACTGTAAGCAAGGCAATGTACTGTGATTTTTTTTTAATGTAGGAAAACTGCCACAGTATAAAAACACGCCACCATATGCATACATTTGCTAATGCGAACAGAAGCAGTGCACCCTTACGCTACTTGTTTAAGCTGGAGCAGGAGAGTTATCCATCATACAGGCTACTATAACCATAATCAAAATTAGCAATTGACACCTGCTACAATAAGTATTTACTAACACAATCACATCAGCTTCTTTATGCTACTGTAATTATTATAATTGCTAAAGTTCTTGCAAGTGTGGATCTATAAAACATTCTTTAGATACTTATATTCTTTAATGTGCTGCTCAACTCCTCTCATGGTTAATGAGAAAGATTGTTGCTCTATATAGTTAAGCCCTTCAACTAAATCTGAACGTTAGTGTCAAGTGTGTTAAAAAGAATACTGACGGGACTGTATAGCACAACTTAACTATTAGCAGAGCAAATCATTCATACCAGGTAAAGTACATGGTCATTTTACTGCTCCAAACATGAAACACTTTAAAACAATGCAATGATGTGAGCAAACATTATCAGCACAGTGGGTCCCACAGCTATCATCACTGAGCTACCTGAGACTGGAAGGGATGGAACAGAAAGACCTTGAGCTTAGTAGAAAAACAAAGAAAGGCAGGATGTTTTTCAGCTTTGACACTCAGACGGCAAACGGCCAAGTAGTAGTCTCTAGTGCAAGCCTAACACGATAGGCTCTAAAACAGGACAGCTGAGAAGCTAAAAGACACATTTTTAAAAAATGTTTTACATCAATAAACCCAAAATGTGTTCCCATACTTACAACTGACTAATACAATGACTGACTTGTATGAAAAGCTTTCTCAATAAAAGTACACAAGTTCATGCTTGTAGCATTCTTCATACATTTCTGACCTACCTGTTTTCAGTACAACAGCTGTAGCACTGCCACATCCCTTAAAACCCTCAGGCTTGGACCTGCAGCCACACAGAAGAGCCGCATACAAGGATCCAGTGCAAAAACAGCAGTAAGATAATGACGTAAAAGCAGCATCAATAAAATGTTTTTCTTTTATTAACATTGCTCATGTCACTGGAACTGTGTGCAACCCCCACCTTGTTCCCCCACCCATGAATACATTAGCATTAGCACTTCCATAATTACTGTATTCTCAGACATTACATAAAGCTCTACTTTTGCTCACCAAATCTCCTTTAAAAAAAATTACTAAAATTCAGACATACACAGTCACTTTGGGGTGTCGGAGGCACCATTTTTAGTACAAGCACCCTCAAACCTCATACAGTGCATCAAACACTCACCCTTAACACCACTGCATTCCAGCAGCATCCAAACATTTCAAACATTTTTTAATGAAGATATAGACACAGATGTGGGTTTACTTGTATGTAAACAACAGTTAATCCCAACTTTTCCTTCACAGCAAACAGCACAACAGGCCCTAAAGACAAATACAGAGGCGTACAGTGTTGGTTTAGTTTAATATCACCAAGTAAAGATGTTGATTGTTGGTGAAGCTCTTCAGGGAACTGAACACCTTTTAGTCACAGCGACCGGTATAATGAAAACACTTAGTCTGAAGCAGTAAGATAGAGGCACCACGGCAGATGACATCTAAGTCAGTCATGTAGATAAATCTAGCTAACATGACAGCCTAGTCTTCTTGTTTGTAAAGTAGCAGCCTAGTCTTCCTGTTTGTAAAGTAGCAAACTGACAGCAAGCATAATTAATAAGGTGGATCAACTTTCACCAGCAAAAGAATAAAAAAAGAAATGGCTAAGCAATGCGTGCTGAGTTCATTCTGTATTCTGATTGTTTACTATACTACACTACCTTACAATAGGCAGCTCTGTCTACAAGCATTTTTAAATAAAGCTGGGACAACAACATGTTGTGCACCAAGTACTGAACAAACACACAGAAACTGAGAAGCTTACACTGTGGACTGAAACACGCACAATATAATATCGGTCACTCTAGAGCCTGTTTCACAAAGACTCTGCTGTTCCTGCCATTTTCAAGGTCTGAAATAAAACGTTTGGTTATGGACCTCACCTGTGACTACAGAGTTAATCAAGGAGATCTCTGAAATATACAGACTTTAAAAGGCCCCGTCACCTATTTACTCCTCTGTGTTGCCTGTTTTGTCTCTCCACCCACACTGGTGAAGTGGTTGTGATTGCATTTGTGTGTGTGTAAAAACAGGCTAAAATAGCACAGCATAATCCTGGCTGAAAAGAATCTGCTAAGGCGATATGCCTCAAGTGACCAACGACTTTATGTCCAACCTCCACTGAGTCAACATTTCTCTGTGAGCAGATCCTCCTTCATTAGCAGCTTAGGTCTGATCATTAGCGTGGCAGCAGGCATGCAGCTTGTATTACTATGCTGGTATCAATGTTTTTTGTAAGCTCATGTAAGAATAAAAAAAGCATGGTACCCCAGAAGGCTTAAGGGATGATGATATTACCAGATTCTTTTTTTCCTTTTACATCAATATCGATTTATTAACAAGACCTGTTTGATAGATCAAAGTGCAGGATGTTCAACTCGAGAAACACATGAGATCTCTGTGTATCTCCCAGATTCTCCATTACTAAACACAGACAAAACAAGAAAGGTTACAATGTTTACAATAATGCTGCCATGTACGTATGAAAGCAGCATTTCTGATAATGATAAGTGCTTAAAGAAAATGCACACAAATACAAACAAACAAACATACAGACAGAAATGAGCAGCAATCCAAGACCTTCAAAACAGGTTAGTCACCTAACATCCTTACGCATTAAGGAAAAGCCTTAAAGCGGCTCTGATGGAGGAGTTTAGAATCTGGTCTTTGAGAATCATTCTTCCAGATAATACACCTGATAAATACGTTCAGCTCTTATTACACAACCCCAAAAATTCTTCAGTAGAGATGATGGTGAAAACCTAGAGGTTCCCAATAGAACAGAATGTGAATGTCTCCAGTAAAAGAGCAAAACAGAGAGCAGCAAGTAATACCAGAACCCCCACCCCCAACCCTCTCACTGTGACTAACTGCTGGAAGCAGAGAATGATGTCTCAAAAGAGTCAGCAGCTTCCATTTTGCCCGACTCATTCTCCTCCTCAGCAAACATTAGCATGTGCTCACATACACACATGAACACATTCTTCTAACCTGCCCAGAGGAAAAGGGTTTTTAGCTACCGCTCCAGGCATAGGCATATTTCAGCCGTCTACAAAACTGAATGATAAACACCAAAAAACAAGGACCAACAATACTTTTAGAAGCCCTCTATATTACATGGGTCCTGTCATAAATTATAGCACTATTGTTTTCCATACAGCACTTTCCACATCAGATTCATGACTAATAAGAAGCAAGAGAGAAGAAATTCTACAGACCACTCTGTCTGATTCAGTAGTCTGTCACTACAAGTGTTAATGCTTAGGTTGGTGAATAAGTTATGTTTATGTGAATAAGTTAAGTAAGGGGTGTTATTGTAATGACCAAACGCTTGCTCTGCTCACATTTCATTTAGGCCTAATGGGAAATTTGCTCAGCCTTAATCAGCACTGTTTTACAAAGGTGTTATAGTTATACCCACAACAGTTACGAGCTCCGGCCAACCACTATACCTCTGACCTGAACTAGAAAGGGTGGGGGGGTGTCAAGAAATCGTCCAGCAGTAACCTTCAGTTTAACATTTAACTTTTCTTGTTCGTTATAGAAGCAGTTACATTAATAAATAACCTATTGCTTCCTAATGAACAGAAGCAGGAGCAAGGATTTTAATGCCATACAATACAAAGGCACTTTCTAAACTCTGAACAGCTGGTTAATAATGAACTAGCATTACATGATAGCATACAAACTGCAAAATGTGACTAGGCCATTTCTTGATTACAGAGATGGGTAAACCCAATTCCTGCTGAACTGGAGCATTATTATGTTTCGGTTAGATAACTACCATGACAGATAACTAAGGCCAGGAATTTATCAAGGAAAGCCAAATGTCCATAATTCTGTTCAACAAGCAAACATGAGTCAAGTGTTCTCTTTAAAACATCAGTTGCAGATGGAACTACCTACAAATCAGTCAACAATCGAGAGAATCTGAGAATGTATAGAAGTAAATCAGGTTTATTTAGTCTTGCCCATTGAATTATCTATTTTATTAATTTTATTCTTTAAACACCCATTGGTCCAAATACTCATTCGCGAAACTAGCATCCATTTATTACCCCACATCAGACCAAAGAGCTGAAACATCCAATTAAATGTAACAGTTAAAATCCTGATTTGGCAACTTGGCATAAGAATTTATTTCATATTAGGACATGATTCATCCTTCCAGCACTGAAGCAGCACAGTAGAGGAAAAACAGTTTATTCGTTTGGATAATGGATGATTTTATAGCTGTCTTGCTGCAGTGCTCCACACGGCAAAGACTATGTGCAAAAGGCCAATGAGTACCAGCTGTATCAGACACACTGCCGGGTCCATAACACCACACAGAGGTAGAATTGCGAATCAGGAGAAAGTAGATGGATTAAAAAGTTCTTCACAATTTCTTATGAACAATACAACTAAGTACCTCAGAATGAGCATGCCATGGGAAGCACTGTCCTTTTGTGCATGCGTATCAGTTTAGAAGCGCAATATGTTGAGACAATCAGTGGGAATAGATCGCATTTAAAGACTGAGAACTCACACAGAAGGGAGGCATTATATTCTTTCCCTCCCCTCAATTCAAAGAAGCACAATTAGCTAAAATGTCCTCTAAACTCTCCTCATTTTAACGTTTGGTCATGTGCATCTAATGACCAATTCAGTCAAGCTGCAGTAGCAGGGGCCAGTATGACCAAACTTCTGGTTAACCTATACCTTATCTCTGGCAGTCGCTATTTGTGTTGAGCTCCAACCTGGTAAACACACCTCTCTGCTGTCACTGCCTTTATGGTCTTATCTGCAAACACGCAATCTAAACAGCCACAGACACGAGGAAAACATAGACTGTGGTGTGTGCACACAATTTAGCTTGCACCTCAAACTCGTAAAACCCACACAGCCACCAGGCTGACAATGCAGTAACACCCGTTTATCATGGCTGGGAAATGGTCGTTCAATGGACAGCCCAGGCCAAACTCACTGAACTTGCAGCAATGCCCCGGAGAAGCACAAGCCAACTTCTTTAAAACACCATAAAGAAAACTTGTACATTTTAATATTAAGGGCAGGAAAGCATGTGCCATTCTTATAAACCCAGTGTCATAATTCCAACCATGACTATGACATGACACAAATTTGAGTGTCATGAGGAACATCAGGTCAAAAGAGCCCCGGGGCAGATCTGTCATGACTCATTATCAGAGGTAAAGTCCTTCCCATTGCAGATCTGCATGTTAAATAGGCTAGTAAGGTCGATTTTAATCTGCTTCTATATTATTCACACCTACAGCAGGTACTGGAAGACACTTCCACCCATATTTGAGTCCCACTTTGTGCAGTTCATATTACATGGGGCAGGTTGAAGTGAATATGAAAGGGAAAGGCTTCGTCTTTAGCTGACAGGTGCCTTAGCCTGTGTCTACAGAGGCAAAACCAACACTGCACAACGAGTTACATGCATTTCTGAGTTTCTCACACTTACCAATTCTTTTCCATCAGCTCCGCTGGACTGCTGCTCGGTGTTGCACAGTTTTCTCTTATTTTTGTTCTCCGTTCTCTTCATTTTGTTAGCCGGTTAACAAACTGATAAATCAGACGACCGTCAATCTGATTTCTCTAGCGGCTTAAATACAGTCGTCCTGCTAGCCAGACACGGTACGACGTACAGCTACATGTAGAAAGTCAGAATCCATGGAGCAACATTAGTGTTCAGCCTCTCCTCGCGTTAGAGAACAAAAGCAAGGGATGTACGGGGCTACCATCAACTGACATAAGTTGAGGAGGAAAATGGCTTTCCGTGTACGATACTCCCGAGGAAAGTCAGGCTGACTCGGAAGCTGGACATGTCATGTCTAATAGTTAATGTTAACTAACCACCTAGCTGGACAAGTCTCCGTACACTTCTCACTGGCAGGTCCAGACGGTCTTACCCGCAAACTTCAACACCATCTGTGAATGTAGCTAGTCACCTATGGCTGGCTAGCTAGCTAGGTTAGCTAGCTAACTTAGCAAGTGCATCTGGAGGAAATGTTTAACTAACGTTACTTTAGCCGACTAGCGACAAGCACTAACTAGCAAAGTTTCATAAGATGTACAACTTCAACCGACAAATTTAGCTGAGACGCCGTACTTACATCCAGAATCAACGTTAATGTGTAAATGCCGGTAAACAGGCTGACTGAACACTGCCCGACAGCCGAACACCACTTCACGTAACGTTAGCCTAGTTACTGCAGTTACGGGTAAGCTAGCTGGCTAACAGGAGCTTGACCCAGACTCGGCAAACTGGATAGCTTAATGCTGCTGCTTTTCGAGCACAGCCAACACTCCCTCACGGTCACTTCATTCACCAAAGCAAGAAGTCATTAATCTTTTTCCAAGTTATTCATTTGTATTCATTCTCTCGTGTTTGGCGCGTGTCGGTCTCTCCCACAGCAGCTCCCACACTCAACTAGCTGGCTGACGCGACTGAACTGGCATTGTAACGTTTCAGCTCACCACCGAACACAGCACGAACTAAACTACTCGTTGTCAGTCATGGCCGAGATGTCTGAAGTCTCAAGACTTTCCTGACGAGGTTCGCACAGCTGCCATCTGGCATGTCACAAGTCCGCAGTGAAGCTACATCAACATCAGTGCAGACACAGTGGAAGTGACGGTAGGCTGGTCGTAGTGTCTCCCTCCAAAGCTGCTTCGCTTCTCGCTACTCGTCACGGAGGAATTTACCCGCTTCCTGAACCTCCTCAGGTCATCGCTGTGATTGGCTGATCTGAAATCAGCATGCAGGCACACGGCCAAGTGAAAAGTTCACTCATAAATACCAGTGTACCGACCTGGGAACAGTTTTCCTCGCAAACTGAGCCCAAGTGAATGACGTCGTGGGGCTTTTGAATGCGTCTTTGCTGCCATCTGCAGTGCAAAGAGTAGAGGCAGACTTTCTTATTTAATTCCTTCTTTTTGTCGCCCTTTCTCTTTACACACTGGCCTGTTAGAGACATGTTTGCGGTTATTTCAGATAGATTGTACCTATTAGCTTTATTTCACATGCAGCTAATATCGGAAAGCTGATAGTTCCAGTCCTAGAATCTGATTGGTTGAGCCGCGTTTGAGTTCTTAATCAATGCGCCAGGTCATAAAACTCCAGTGCCGTCTAAATGAACTGTAATGTTGTTCATATGTGTCTTCATAGGTTATAGGGAAATTCCACCAGTTTTTTAAGATATCTCCTGGCTTAGGATGCAAACAGTCATTCAAAGTGATTTGCTGTGGGATTTATGGCGATGTAAAAAAAAAAAAAAAAAAAAGCAAGTCTATTTTCTAAACAGAGATGATAAGAACCAGGGTTTGCCATGTCTAGAACTTTATAGCCAGTTCATATACTAACCAAAGCCACCAGTAAATCTACACGTCCCTGCTAAGATTTATATTAACAGTGTACATATTTTTGTGGACTATTTTGCTGAAACCTGCCATATTCATCTCTCCATTATTAAAGCTTTAAAGTATGTGAATAATAAGACACTTAAAAAATATATCATAAAATTATCATAAAACTATGTCAGACATCAGGCAGCCTATCATACCTATTTGTGTAGTAACTTCTTGTGCGGCAGCTTATAGAGGTGGATGTCTATTATCACCACTCTGCAAGACTCTCTAGAACAGAACTTGTCACACCAAAACAACCGCGAGGAATGAAACTTTGTGGTAGGTTTGACATTATAAGACACGCGAATGATTCAATTTCACGCTCAACCGTGCCAGTGAAGGGAGGGGCCTTATCGCTGCCTATTTAAGGTCATTCTGTTGCGCATGCTTTCCTTCCCAACTTATGATGTTGTGTTAATAGAATCCTATGCCAGCGAAATATGTCTCAGAGAGGAGTTCAAAAGCCATTTGAGCAGTTGTAAGAATTCAAAACGGGGTCACATCGCAGAGCTCCGGGAAGCAGAATATTGACACATTGTGCGCCGTGCCGGTGTGGATAATACCATAGCACACTTTTAGCAGCAATGGATAGAAGAAGGCATGCACCAGGATCTGTGAGACCTACACGAGCCACGGAGAGGGAGCGCGGACGGGCTGTTTAACATGCGCAGTGACCCAACAGCCCTGATTGTGTGACAGTGATGAAGTCATGTGGCAGCACCATTGGTAGACAGTTGCACTACGCAGGACTACATGCACACAGACCGTTATGACAACTGCCCTTAACACCACATCAACATTGCCAAAGACTGCAACAGTGTCGTGCCAGACGACATGGACATTTTATTCTGGGTGCAACTATTCTTTTTGCAGTGAGTTTGCTTTGTACTAAATACAGCTCATTCAATTCTTTTTTTTTTATTTTTTATATTTAATAACAAGATATAGGATAATGTTTTTTGGCCCTTAGTGCATATTGTCCTGGTGTGACTAATTGTTTGGCAAACATTTCTTGGTAAAAAAAAAAAAAAAAAAGTTTGTTTTAATTATAGCTTCATTTTGTACTGGAAATCTGTCAGTTTTATCTTCATGTTGTTATTTTATAAAAGCAATAAGCCTCTAGAGGCTGTGCATTAGTGGCTTTACCATTGTTAAGGGGGTTTGTATAGACCCTGCTTCAGAACTTAAAACCACATGCTGAAGAACACCCCTTATCTGTGATAAAATCACTGTAACGCTTTATTTTATTCTGTATTAGAATGGTAATTCGTATTAATCGTATTAGAATTTTGTGCATTTATACGCCAAGTTTCCATGCCATACGAACCTAAACCACATTTAGTGTAGGTGTTATTTTGTTACCGTGCTCAACAACATGAATCATTATGTGTTCAACGTATATTGTATTGCTATTTCCAAGAACACACCCACAGTGCCAACACATGTGCCAACATCTTTATTGATTTAATATAATTATTACCTTGCTGGTCCAAAGACCACATAAAGAACACATATCAAATCATTAGTCTGTGAGGTATCTCTTCTCCGGATAAAATCCTTGAATAACCAGAGTGGCCACCAAAGAGAAGAAAGCAACCGTAGTGAGGATCATCCTCATTGCCTTGAACCAGCTGGGGTATGTGGGGAGTAGAGCCAGGTCATAATGGAGTGATATGCCAAGCCCAATGATCACAATCATGCCAGCCTGAGTAACACTGTGGCTAAAAAGGAGGGCTAGCCAAGCTATTAGGGAGGGAACTACACTGTTGGCCAAGTTCAGCCAGTCTGGCTTTGCCGGGCTGTTTTCAGGCAAGGCGAAGCCCCAACGGGCTCCTCCAAGAAAAGATACAATTGAGGCTCCATATGCAATCTGAGCATAAGCTACCTCGGGAAGGTATGCCTCTGTGACTGCCATAAGTAAAGGTGCTGATACAAATGGTATGAGACCAGAAAATCCCAGATATAGTGCTGGTTTGGGGGCTTTCTTCAGCTCCCTCAGATCATAACGAAGCAAGTCAAGTTCTCGAGGTGGTGACTCCTCTGGCTGGCGCTTCTTAGGCCTCAGTGGGGAACAGTGGAATGACTGGGCTTGGAGAAAAGAGCCTATGGCATATCTGGAAGGCAGTTGCACACATCGATTTGTTGTGAGGAATACGGAGGAGCAGGACTGGTGGCTTAAATAGATGAACTTCCTGGACATGTGCTGAAGACTGCTCCACTGCCGACACTGTTAAGGAAAAAAAATAAATGTAAAAAGTTAAACATGCAGCAACCAAGAAAATAATAAGCAGAGACAGCTTAACTAACATTTAATAATATCCTGAATATGTCAAGTTCCCATTGAGTTTGATATTTAAACGCATTCATTGACTTGAAACTTTGCAGTTTTATTACATGCGTTTATATCACACATGGCTCATCTTGGGATCAGAGTCACCTACAAAACTTGCATGAATGTGCTTACTCTCCAATAGGATAGGTATATTTCATATCCTAGGATAAAGTGATCACTCAGAATAACTGTGTACTGATAGGAAGTGACCCTTCCTTCTAAGGGCATGTGTGGACCATAACCATGCCAGCATAACAGAGCTAACAGACTCCCAACAAAAAGGTCATATATGAAGGTTTTTGCCGTACTCTTGGTGTCACCACACACATACTCTCCCACTAGTCAGGAACACGTTGTGGATGATTCATCTGACCATTTCACTTTTACCAACATCTCAGTAAACCAGTGCCTACGCTTTTTACACCATGAACTCTCAAACAGGCATTTGGAATTGTAATATCAAAAGTTTAAGCAATGCAGCCCAACCAAAATATCCCCCACTATGTTGCTGTCGATGGACCACTCTTGCTGACAAGAGTCCGAGAACATCCTGCACTGCATGTGCACTTTTGATCACATTTTCCAACCCTAATTGTTTACCCTATAGATCTCCATGCAGAAATCACTGTAGTCAGAGTTCCTATTAAAATACTAGTTAGTTGAGAAGTGTTTAACACCAAAGCTACTCCCACTCATGCGGGTGTAAACAGACCCAGGATGCACTGTGATCAGATTACAATCAGATCACCCAAACCACATTTGAAGGTGGTCAGAGACAGATCTCGACTGTGCTAAATTGAGCAGAAATGCGCCTGCCAAGTGCTGAGTAGCATGTGAGAGAATAAACAAGTAAATAAAAGATGGAGGATGTGAAAGGCTCAATTTAGCCCTAAACCAAGAGCCCTATTGCATTCCAGGCCAACTAAAGCATTCAAGCTGAGCTTGTTGACAAGAAAATTAATAAACATGAGTAAAAAAAAAAAAAACGCCAGCGCACCCTACCCATTTACGGACAAACAAATCAACAATACAGGGTAAAAAAAAAAGCATGCAGATACGGGCCAGCGGTTTCAAATTATGTTCTTGTTTATACAAACAGACGAACAGGGAAAGCGTAATCTTCAGTGATTTTAACTATAGAAAGATTTAACTGTGCTATACACATCCGTATTTCTAAAACTGCTTCAGATTCTCTGGGATATTCACACACTTAACAGTCTCCGAAGAATAGTAAGAATAGTGTATAAAGTTATGTGGAAAGCAGTGCCTAGATGACAAGAGAGGTCACTGGAAAATGAGCCATACTACCGACTCAAGCTGGCTACAATAACACAACTGATCGCACTGTACAACTGTGGTGAGCAGGAAAGCATCTCAGAAAGCACAAGTCAAAACCTGAGGCAGATGGGCTACAAGAGTAGAAGACTACATCGAGTTCCACTTCCGATATTAAAGACCAGAAAGCTGAGGCTGCATTTGGCACTGGTTCGGCAAAACTGGATAGTGGAAGACTGGAAAAACGTAGCCTAGTCTGAGGAATCTCGATTTCTGCTAACACCTGCATGAATCCATGGACCCAACCTGCCTTGTCAATAGTCCAGGTTGGTGGAGGAGCTGTAATGGGCTAATAAACCTTTCTTGGCACGCTTTGGGCCTGTTAATACCAGCCAATCCTCACGTAAATGCAACAACCTGTGTGAGTATTGCTGCTAACCATTGTGCATTCCTTCATCACCACAATTTTCCATTTTCTGAGGTTACTTCCAGCATGACAGCGCACCATGTCACAATCTGCAGCATGGCAGCGCACCATGTCACAATCTGCAGCAAGGCAGCGCACCATGTCACAATCTGCAGCATGGCAGCGCACCATGTCACAATCTGCAGCATGGCAGCGCACCATGTCACAATCTGCAGCATGGCAGCGCACCATGTCACAATCTGCAGCATGGCAGCGCACCATGTCACAATCTGCAGCATGGCAGCGCACCATGTCACAATCGGCAGCATGGCAGCGCACCATGTCACAATCGGCAGCATGGCAGCGCACCATGTCACAATCGGCAGCATGGCAGCGCACCATGTCACAATCTGCAGCATGGCAGCGCACCATGTCACAATCTGCAGCATGGCAGCGCACCATGTCACAATCTGCAGCATGGCAGCGCACCATGTCACAATCTGCAGCATGGCAGCGCACCATGTCACAATCTGCAGCATGGCAGCGCACCATGTCACAATCTGCAGCATGGCAGCGCACCATGTCACAATCTGCAGCATGGCAGCGCACCATGTCACAATCTGCAGCATGGCAGCGCACCATGTCACAATCTGCAGCATGGCAGCGCACCATGTCACAATCTGCAGCATGACAGCGCACCATGTCACAATCTGCAGCATGACAGCGCACCATGTCACAATCTGCAGCATGGCAGCGCACCATGTCACAATCTGCAGCATGACAGCGCACCTGAAAAAATCTACATGTCAACTTGGACCAGAAGGTGCCCTAAGGCTCTTGGATCTTTTCCATTTCCCATTCGAATCCAAAATCAAGGTTAACTGGGCCTGATCAGCATTTTTATACATTCCAAAGAGCACTCGTCAGAAAGTACCTGCACTCGTTTATTTTGATATTTCCTTTCATTTTTTCACCCTCCAGTATAAAATTTTTATATTCATGTATATCTTATCTGACGAAGAGTCTAGAAGAGTTTGTCAAACTATAACCTGACTGAACCATTTCAAAGACCTCTGAAACCTTCATCTCAAAAAATATCTGACTGCCTAGTGCTCTGAAATGGAAATGAAGATGATATGAGTTGCATTCAAGGTAGACTGCTCAGTCATCTGGTTCACCTCAAAAGCCGTTAAACTTCCAGCCATCCCAATACAGTTTTGTTTACAGCCTTGTGCAGCTTGTTACCTCTGCACATCCATACTTTCTTTAACCTGAGACAGGTGACATTTCTGCTTTTACATGAAGGCACTTTTAGTAATGTGAGGACTAAACTCGTTCACAGATCAGATGTCCCCAATCCTGAACTACCCTCCCTGTTAAGTTCAGATGCAATCAGATGGTCCTAAAGGCCTGCATTACCAGAATGAGTTAGATTAGGGAGCTACACTCTGAATGATGGTGGATTTTCAG
This sequence comes from Prochilodus magdalenae, assembly GCA_024036415.1. Classification (NCBI taxonomy): domain Eukaryota; kingdom Metazoa; phylum Chordata; class Actinopteri; order Characiformes; family Prochilodontidae; genus Prochilodus; species Prochilodus magdalenae. The sequence goes on from JAMWET010006545.1 coordinate 142,673, forward strand.
GGCATTGCCCCGAAACATGATTTCTTATTTATCACGTTAAGCAGAGTGGACTTTTTGTTTGATTCTCCAAGATCACTTTTTATCAACTACATTCCTAAGGTAACTAACTAACCTGCTTAAGAACAGATACAGTTTAGCATTTTGGATCATAAACAGCACTTGGCCTAACCAAAGTGAACATCTGATCAATCAGGGACAGACAGATCCTTTTTCCTACATGGTGTTTGGGTGCTTCTTGTCCAGAGGAATACATCATGCTATACAGATAATAGGAATATGAAGCAGTTATTACTCCAATAAATAAGCAAGAAACTTCTAAACGTCTTCTAAACTCCTCTTTCTCTTCATTTTTCTTGTTTGGCTGTTCATCATAAACATCACACTCTCAGGAACATGCGCAGGATTATTAATCTACATCTAGATTAATAGAGGAATGTTGTTAACAGCCTGGAGCTAATCATGGCTTCACATGTTAGGTTCCGCAAAGCCGACACTTAATGCAGGAACCCTGTATAAAAGTACTTTTGAGTCCTACTGTTGTGTGGACGTCATGAGTCATGTTTAAGTGGTTTTGGTCGGAAGCAAGATGGATGCGCAGGGGCAATTAAGCTGTCCTTAGTTTAGCTGTGGTTAAAAGTTTAAACCTGAATGAGTCAGATGGGGTTCTAGAACTCTACTCCTGTGTCCTAGAAAGCTGCAGTTTAAAGCACGCCTACAGTTTAAACTAAACATTGTTAGCTGAGGGTTATCATAATGATGGTTTTACTGAGGTTCGAGGCAAGATCATTGTAACTGAAACACACTTTCAGCTCAGACATGTTAATATTATAAAATATTGGCTAGTGCGACCATGGACATTCAAGGGCTCGTCAGACTCACAGTAAGAAAGACTTTTAGACTAAATAAAATATTCGTGGCTATTAGCTTTCAAATCTGTAAATGCTTATGCTATTCTGGCAGAGTGGTTGGGTAGAAGCACAGTGTTTGCCCCCCATCATAAGGTTGGAGTGTGTGGTTACTGAGGACCTGGCTGCTCTCTCTATGGCTCAGTCAGCATCGGCAGTGGTTTCTTCACATTCAGTAAAGAGGATTTGCCTATAGTGCTGCATTTACCATGTGTTCCTCTTTGCCCAGATGTCACACTATACTGATTAATCAAACGCACAGTTAGGCACCACAATCAACTAGAGGAAGCATAAATCACTGCAGGCTCTTTCAGAATGTACTGCTCAGAGGAGCTGGCATTGACTAACAGTGAGTATTACTATTATTAAAATGAAAACTGTCCTTCACTTCCCCGCACAAGAAACAAAGAAGAAAGAAAGAAACACAGTGCACTAACTAGTGCACTACGATTTGCAACGCTAAAAAGAATGCACTGACTGGAGTGTATTCAGTACAGTGCCTGTGTGCAGTATTAAGAGTCAGACAGCTGTGCAGTTCCCTGTGAGTATGGTACACTGGCCTCATCCCAGTCCATTGCCAAATCATAGAGTACTGCACATGCAACAATGATTTTGTTTGCCCTCTGTGGGCTGTTTTCCAGCCTGACTGCAAGGCATAGGTTTGAGGGTGAAGTGAGTCTTCCAGTGAGGCCTCAACAGGCACCGGAGCAGAGGGTCGACTCTACTGTAAACCTATTGCTCATGTCATGTCCTTCCATTCAGTCAGTGACATTCAGTGTCATGTCGGCTAATCATTTCCATGTGTCATGGAACTGTCATGTTTGAGCTGATGTGTTGTAAATGGCGAGTAGCCTAATGGAGATAACAGACACAGAGCTGTACACAGCCCTCAGTAACATGCACAGACTGGTAATTCACATTGTTGTGTGTGCCAAGATTATTTTCTTCTTGTTGTTTACTTATGTTTTTTTCTGCCATTAAAGTCAGTATGTTCATTTTGTGTTACTGCAACTAAATTAGGAATAGAGTGAAGTACAGAACGCTTATGGGCTGAGTCATGTTTTTAATATGCTTAAATTTCTCATGTTGATGTTTTAGCCTGTGGTGTTCAGGTGGGAGTGCTAAATATCGTAAATACAACCAGGGCACTCCTTCATTTGATGTTTATTACATTGGAATGTAAAATGCTAGTATGCACAAGATGTAGAAAATGACTTTTGATTATTCTTTGCTCACTGGTTATTCCTATCTGCTGCACAAACTTCCTAAACACCATGGCTCGTAATTCACAAAGCTTCTCAAAGTAGGAGTGCTGATCTAGGATCAGATTCTAATCTAAATCTAATTCACAGACAGGAACAGAACTAAATCAGCACTGTTCCTCTGCAAAGCTTGTGAAGTTAATCTGTACTATGTTTTAGGGGTTTCAGTCTGCTCCTCAGAGACACCCTGCCAGTTTTATTTTGTCCCTGCTCCAAATAACTCGCACTCAAGTAATCAAATAGAACAGAAGATAAATGAGGACCGGACTAAACTAAAACCCACTGACAATGGTACACATTTCAAGACCACTCAATTGTGCAGAGCCCAGCTCCTCCAGTACCAAAACTAAAATCGTCTGGATTAGAAAATCGGCACAGGTAAAAGAAACAGTCGCAGGTAAAAATGCCCAACTAGTGTTAACAGAACAAAGAGTTATCCATGAAATACGTATTCCTGAAATTCACACATCTTGACACTGCAATGCTAAAACAGCTAAGGTAGTACTAAACCATGCCTTGAAACCAGTGGCCGTGATTTCTCAAGAACAGAAAAGAAAAAAAATGCAGAAGAAAAACAGTAACGCTGACATGTGACCTCTTTCAGCCTTCCGTACCTTGAGTGTTTACAGCAAGTGTCTACTTGCTGTACTGGACACCACAGTTTGGTAGTTTACCTCCCCAAACACACCCATAAAACCTGGCAATTAACAGAGGAGTATAATCAGATGTGTCTGAGCAGGTAAATCACCAAAGTGTGCCAGCCACAAGCTCTCCAGGGCTTGCTCTTGGAGGAGGTGAGAGAGGAACTGACAGGGCAGGCTTCTAGAACAAGGATTTGATGTCACAGAATGGAATTCCATATTCACATTACTTAGACAGCTGACCAAGCACATACATAGAACTAACATACCGTGAACCTCAATCAGTTGTGACCTTCAAACACATGTCCTACACTAACAAAAAGAGGTCAGTAAAACAAGCCGATTCCAAAATCCTAGACCGCTACACAACAGACTGGACTCCGCGTTACGTTTCAAACAACAAAGCAGCAGAAATGAAAACGGTGGTGGAAAAATCAGGTTGTGAACAGGATGTCACGCATGGCAGATGCTCATCTTAAAAGAGACGAAGGTTGGCTTCCTAATCATGATCCACTTTGAGTCAGATCATCTTAAACTGAAATTTTATAGCGAGTTTTAATTTACTTTGCGTTGATGTTAATACCAAAAGCATGAAGCTAGTGCAGGTAACGTTAAGATACTAGAATGGTAATTAATGCTAGCATGGCTAACCATAGTATGGCAATCTAGTTTGATCACATTAAGGTTAAATATATTTTCCTGCCTGTGATGGTATTGATTTGTTGCTTCTATGTGACCCACCATGGTTTCTTAATGCTAACCAGGCAAATCAGAGCAGAGCTCCTCAAACTGTTTCACTCTAGGTCGAATCATAGTGTTCCGGGGATCACCCTGATAAACCTGTAGATCAGCTCCACATGAAGTAAACATGTTATATCAACATAATTACTATGTGTAGGTACTTAATGTAACATTAAGTCAATGTAACATTTAATTTAGTGTGGAACCAATATACACATTTAAATCATATGAATTTAAATGAAGCTTTTTTCAGTGTAGTAACAGGTGATGAGAGTGGTAAATGATGAAAGGATGGCTCATGTGTCAGACAATGATTTCTCTGCATTTCCATTCCTTCCTTGCATCCTCAGAGGGAGGAGCTAGACAAATGCATGAGATCCAAACCAGGACCATGGTCGAGAACCTCAGTTCTGGGTCTTAGTGGGAAGTGTCAAGTATTCCCAACACACCTGATTTAGTTCAGGACATTACAAACAAGTGTATCATGGTCTTCAGCAGTATTTAAACCCTGGTCTTGAAGGCATCCTGCCCTGCACATTTAGTGACTCCCTGCTCACTATACACCTAATTCAACTCATCAGCTCATTAACAAGAGTTGCAGCGGTGTGTCAAATCAGGAAATCCACTACAATGTGCAGGGCAGGGTCTAGGGGGCACCCAGGCGAGAGCTGTCAACTGCTACAGACCATGAAGAGTTAACTCGAGTGAAACTACACATGTGAAACTATACTCACCCAAGATCTGGTAACGAGGCGTCTTCCTACTAGAGCCAAAGACATTCTGCCTGAAATGCACATACGACAGCATAAGCGATCTGGACTAGATGCTTGTTTCTTTTATCACATATAGGATTTAATTGGCCACATACGGGTCCTTCTGAATAACCAAAATAAAGGACACTCGAGCATGACAGCTAGCTATAGAAGCTAACGCTAATCAAAGTCAGCTAGCAACAGTAGCTACAATAGCTAGTTCAATGCCGTCTGGCTTTCTCCTCACTCACCAGTTTCCACCAAGGTGTTAAATCAGCTCCTAACTGTATACCTTTAAATTAACATTATAAGTGAAGAGCGCGCTCAGAGGTCAGCACTGTTCCTGTTAGCCGTGAGCAGCATGTTTGTAATCCTTAAACGCGAACAACTCTACATAATAAGAGTCCTCTGGCATGTGTTATTTATAGTACACTAAATTCGCAAAATTATTCATTTATTGTCTGCAAAATGGCGCAACAATTTGGAGTGCTATTAAAAATCAACCCCAGTTCACTCAGTGATCGATAGACTGTAGGGTAGAAATGAGTTTGAAACTGAGGTAAAGTCTGCACTGTGTGAAGTGGTTTGCTGCAAGGCAAACATGCAGTTTGCATTAAAGACAACGATCAGACTATCATGAAAACCCCTCAGCTAGTTGAAGTGGACTAGTTTAGTTGCGGGTCATTGTTCTAAATGTGTGTAGCTGTTTTGTGTGCAGTATTTAGTATGTTACAGAATGTAAATTACGATTATTCCACATTGTTCTTAAACACAGAGCACACACCACACCTAGTTCGCATTCTACCCGGCCTATAACAGAATTCATCTTAAAGTGTAATTTTAAAAACTGCATAACACTCTTACAAGCATATTGCATAATGCTAGAACTGCTGTATGCCTTGTAAAATACAATGGATTCCACTACAATGCCTGTGCTGTGTGAGAAGCTAGGGGAGTGTGGCCATGCAAAGTGGCTCTTAGGAGGTGCCACAGACTGTTGATGTGTGGTTTAGTGGTAATTGTGTTTATTGGAATAATTGGGCATGAGGAGGGCAGGCTTTAAGTTAACTAGTGGTTAGAAGTGTCTAACTTCCTCATGTGTTGTCTCCTGTGAGTGAAGGTCGCAAAGAGATCACCTTCTGACCATATCAGTCAACAGATTACAGTCCCACATGGTGCTATGATTATTAATCTATTGGATTAATATTTAAAGGTGATCATCAGCCAAAATAAGAAAATGGAACCATTGTAATATCTATTGTAAACACACCCTAAAACCATATCCTGCAGTGATACAATTCTGAATATAAACTGAATATGATGTTATACTATCAGTGTTTAGCTGCTTCACCCAAGTCCTCATGAGATAAGGCACTGTTCTCCCTCAGGTTGGCCCTGTATCAACCACACCACCCACCCCCCACCCCCCACCCCAAAGGGGTATTTCACACACTGATCCAAATAACACCCAGAGTGAAGTATGGAGGTGAGAGTATCAAGATAAGTACTATGAGATTACACATGACTGATGTCCCAGGAAATACTGGAGGCAAATTTAATTTCATTGGCCAAGAAACCGAATCTGACAGAAGTTCCAACATTACCACAACCCCAAACAAATAAAATGACTGCTAAAAGGAATGTTTCTATAAAAGAAGAGGAAGCTGCTGAATAGACCTAGCTAATCCGAACTCATACCAGAAGCCGAGACTGCCAGAACTGCCTGCAGTAACAAAGTACCTTTCTTTTCCTCTATCACTTTTGTTTTTAAAGATGTGTTTGTTTCTAGTTTATTGTACACTTATTACAAAAACAAAATACATCATGTGTGTGCATTAGAAGTGGATATATGCACCTGAAGTGTACAAACAAATAAATCAAAGGCATGTGAATACTAGGCTCCCACATAGGGTCAGGCGTTTCTGGTAAAATGGTGAGTAAGTGTGAGTTGTTTTGTACACCCCCTGTATTTCACTGGGAGAACTTTTTGAGCAGAATTAAATATGCTGCACACCTCCTGTTATCCCCCTGCTATTCCCCTGTCTGGTCATCAGCTTTAAAATTTAGGAGAAGTAAACTATTGGGAGAATGTATTGTCTGTCATAAATCAAAAACATTTATGTAAGCTTGCTTTATGTATTTGAATTTATGTTAGATAACACTGTATCTATATTCTGCCATATATTTGACACTGTAACACAGCCCATCCGATTTGAATAAGACCAGCTGCAGCTGAGTAAAGCTGTAAAAAACATGCCATAGCAAAGCCATCGTTATTGTTAAAATGCTTTCATAAAGCATTTTTATTTTTGTTGTTATTATTATTATTATTATTATTATTATTATATTTTTATTATTATCTGACCAGAAAAAGCTCAGAGAAGCTATTTACTACACCAGCTGCACATGCAGTACGGTTTGGTTTTGCTTTATTATTATTTTTATTTATTTATTTTGGTTTTATTATATAATAAACTGCTGGTTAGCAGCTCAGTGCAACAGCCTATTCTGTCTGTTTTCCTCCTCGAATAAGTGTTCCGATGCTGTAGCCGTGCGTGTGCTAAATCACACTGTAATAATTTGACTGTGGGATATTAAATATATGTGTCTGAACTGCAGGTATCTTTAAAAACACAGACAAACAAGCGGCGGGGAATGTTGTGACGCGTCCGTGTCGCTCTGCGCTCGATTAGCTCGTCTGTGCAGAAGTGGACAGGAACACGGTGGACGGAGTCCGAGCGAGTGGGATTTAAAAACACAACACAAAACCACAGACAAAATATAATACAGAACAGCCGAAGCACGACAACTTTCACGCCATCAGTCAGGCTGGAGAAGAAGCACATTTGGTGTCTGTGTTGAAGTAGTTTGGGGCGGACGGCGGATCAGAAGGTGCGTGTATGTGTGGAGATGTTTCTCCTGTGGTTACGCTGAAGGCTTCGGCGGTGCTAGGGAGCCATTTTGCAACACTTTATTTTTTTACCCAAATTGCTAACTTGCTAGCCTGCTAAGCTATCGCCGTAGCTAGCGCTTGCTAAAAAAAACAACCCCTCTCGAGAAGTTTGGGTAAATGTTTGAAAGTCTTTTGCAACATTTTTTGGGTTTCATGACGTAGAAATACAGATTAGCAGTGCGTTTTTACACTTGCAGGCCCGTTCGGTTATTGTAAGCCATCTTTTGCTGCATGGTTTATTACTGCTAAGCTAGCTAGCTAAAGCTACAGCTACACTTTGAATGGCCTACAACCCCCGGATAACTGCGTCGTGCTAGCTGGTGTTGGTTCAGATGGATTATAATTTACTAAGATATCAAAATATCTTGCGGTGTTTTTTTTCCGGGAGATTTTGTATTGTTATCGCCTCCGGTGACGGAGTGATAGTTGCATCGAGTGTGAGTTTTTCCAGTCAAGGTTAGCGATGTGCTCTCGCTAATAAGACCATTCAAGTTGTTGGCTAGCTGTTGCTAGCTAACTCGCTGACTAGTTTCCCAGCACTCGTAAGTTACTAGTTCAGTTTTTTCAATGACTTTGCTCGTTGATTTGACTCAATATCCATGCACTGTGGACGAAAATTGTGTTAACGTTGCGTATGTGGTCTTAAACACAGTGTTTATCTGTGAGCGCTGACGTTAATGTTTCGAACCAGAGCCCGTCTGAGGCTTTAGGCTGATTAGTCATGTTGAGATATTTGAGCGCTCGACGCGGGACTCTAACGTTAAAGTTAACGACCAGAAAGTATTTTCTTGAGGAATCGTGGTCGTTATAGTAACTACAGTAGCTTTTTTATTAATTAGTTTCCGTTTTTCTGCTTAATACGCTTTTCTTAGGTGTGCAAACATTTTGTGAACCACGTTGTTTGGGGATTGTCCAGTTAGGCTTATGGAAAAAGCGGGACAGATGTTGAGATGCTCATATGTTTAAGAAGCAGCATGTTTAGGTTGGATCAGAAAATCTAAAATAGCCAAGTATACGTTTAACCTGTTCGTCATATCTGCAGGTAATAAGTTGGTGCTGCTATCGTTAGGTGTTAAGAGGAGAGCAGGGTGATCTGTATGCTGCTGACATTCAATTTCACACATTAGATGGACATGTTCGAGGTAATTCTTTTTAAGACGTCTGAAAAATAAGTAAATGAAGGTAAATGTCTGTTTTCTGTTCACAGATTTGGTCTGCAGCATTAAAGTGAAGAAATCTGAGGGAAGTTACAGTTTGTTGGATAACTTTGTCATCGCACGTTTTATTGGACAAGACATACCCTCTTCATTCAGCTGTTGAACCGGTGCAGCCCTTTCGTTGTGATTGTTCAAGCCCACCTTTCATCTTTTGGGACCCTCGGATTTGTACCGCTGAGTTGCTGGTGAATCACCAATGCACAGAGCATCAATTGTGTTGAAAAGCTGTGGACTCTGGTGTCAGGGTGCTCATCTGTTAAGCTTGTTCTGAATTGATGAACTGGAAAATCAACAGAGTTGTGAAGGATCAGATCATACTTCCTTTCACGTACACTGGTAGCCTGACGTGATATTGGTCTGCAAGCTAAAGTGCAATGTGTGGCACAAATTAAAGATGTCACGTTTTACTTTCATGGCATCTGATGATTTGGTCCCGAATATGAGCTGTTGAAGACTAAAGCAATGCCCATGACGCCATAACACCAAGCACCCTCAGCTTTTGTGATGTGACGGATCAGCCCCCCTTCTTTTGCCCTGACGTTGCACCCTCACTGTTTTAATGAGGTGAACATATTTGATTCGTGGTTTTCTGCAACACTTCATTGTGTGGTATCGCTCCACCATATCTTCTTTTTTTGGTGTGTGCATCTTCGGCTTACGATGAGTTTGTAAAAGGAGTTTCTGAGCTTCAGAGCAAGCACAAAGTGCTGCTGCTACAGCCTTCCAGATAAAGAGACTGGTCCAGAACTCTTAATTTTTTTTCTTCACATCATTTTGCCCCAGAGCATCTTATTTTGTCAATCTGAATGCACTCTCCTACAATCAGTGTGTTTAGGGTGTCTTGGAGTGCCAGTCAGACATCGCTATTCATCCACAGCTTGCTTTCCATGTCTTGTTCTTCCACTACCATCTAACTGTCCTGTTGATCAAAAACACCAGCATCAAGAGGCTCCTGCTTGACCACTACAGCCATCTTCCAGTTTAACATTACGTTGGACTTTCAGAAACCGAAACAAGAGTCATACTACCAGCCTCTCACACAGTTTACCATCCTGGAGACTGGAATTTGTCAGTGGCAAGCTTCTGTTGTCCTGTGGCTGCAGATTGGTTGCACAGCAAAAGCTGTGTGAGTGGATTGGTTGGGCAGACTGCACAGGGAGCCAAGTACAGGGCCACTGGACTACAGAGCTTACGACTCTGGGGTAAGGAAATTTTACGTATTTTGGTTAAATCATTTGTTTTTTAATTATGTTATGAAGTTCCTCATTTTAGCTTCACCAAATGTAGTAACCAGCCAAATTAGTTACATGTTCCAAAAACTAAATTGATTGCAGGTATCCGTATTGCATGTTTACAGTTGCTTATTTGACAGTGAAGTACTTCCCATTTCTAACTGCAAAAGTAAATAATCTGGCATGTTGTGGTGTTTCTCCATGCTCTTCCTCCTGCTGCCCAAGTATTATAAGGGCTAAATGCTTTAGGTAATAGGGTACTGACTTGGATGAGCAAAGTTTTGATCAGTTGATGAGAGCAGACATGATTTGCTGCCATCTTGTTTTGCCAGTTCAGGCCATGAGGTTTGATGCCTCGATCAACTGACGGGAGACACTGGACCTAAATGGCGCAGCATGACTTTGTTCCTGCCTGGCTTAACTTCTCCACGCCTCAGCCTGCCAAGGTAGGAGACCATTTGCTGCCTTAATTTTGTGCGTGGCTGTGGTGTATTCTGTTTTAATGCAGATTTAGCAATTTTATACAGATGCTTTTTCTTCAAATACCAAATGCCAATTTTTGAAACTTCACACAGTTTTCAAAAGCTTTTAAGCTTCAGTAAGAATTAACTTCTGAAAGTGCTTGTAATTTTAATGGCTTGAGTAAAGAGTGATATAAATCGTGATACCGGGTTCTTCAATACAGGCGTGCTGTGCAGCTAATGAATGCCTGTAATCAAGACAGAAAGACTCTGTCAACTCAGTTTGTGTTCCTAGACTTGGTAATGAAAAGTTAAAAGAAGCACGACCGTATCAAATAATAAATGTAGTCCAAAAGAGCAAAGGGTCATTAATATGAGTGCTTGAAGTTTGCCTTTTGGTGTTTACCCCAGTCCCCTGCAGCCCCCCTTGAGAAGCATGGAGAGCACTTTCCACGTGGAGATGGCCGGCCGGGAGTGAACCGCCGCAGACACAACTCCTCTGATGGTTTCTTCAACAATGATCCACTTAGAGCTCCTGGAGGTAAGACAACCATACATGCAACCGCTTCTCCTTTAGCCACTCAAAAGAAATGCACTTCATCTTCAACGAATGCCCTTTCCTCTTCGTCAGGTGATGGGTGGCTGCAGCCATCTCTGTTGAGGCATGATTCAGTGGACTCTGGTGTGGCTAAGGGAAACCAAGGCGGCTTAGGCAGTGGACATGGATGGAAGGAGACCCCCAGCTGGCATGGGACCCTACGGGGCCAAGATGGCCCTCACCATCATCATGGCCGCCATTCCAAACGTGGCGGAGGCGACAGGGACAGACAGGGGAGCCATCGTCAGCGCAATGGCAACTTCCATTCCCGCAAGGGTGGTCCCTTCCAGGACCGTTACTCTGACGAGGAGCGTAACGATGACAAGCTTAAGTTTGTTGAAGAGGATTTTGTAAGTGTTCTATTTATTTATTTAAACTTTAAATACTTTAACTTGCCTGTTTAAATAAAAACATTACCTGTACAGGTAGCATGTATGTAGGAAATGCATAAGGCTTGAAGATGGTGTGTGAATTCCTTTGTAACCAGGCTTGTGGGTTTTGTATGAGTTTTAATGTTGCTTCTATATATGATACAGCCCTCCCTGAATCCTGAGACAACTGGAAAGCCAGCAAGTCAAACTCGTGCTGTGGGAACTCCAGCCGGCGTGTGGGGTAAGGAAGCATGTTTAGACTATGAAGTAAACATCAGTTTGGGCATACGGTTCATATGTATGATTTGAATCGGTGGCGTTTATATGCTGGTTGTTTTCTATCTTGCAGAGAATCCTCCCAGTGCTAAGCAGGCTATGTCTAAGATGCTGGTCATTAAGAAAGTGTCTAAGGAGGACCCCAGTGCTGCATTCTCTGCTGGCTTTGCCAGTGCTGGTCCTTTGCCTACTAATGGCTCCAAAGTCCCCATTACTGGACCCAGTGTCTACAAGAATTTGGTCCCTAAGCCTGCTACTGCCCCAACCAAGGTATTACACTTAGCTCAGTTGTGATGGTCAATTGTTTGATGAATGTCTATTTGAGATACACTGGTGCCAGTTTTTCATTTTGATATAGATCCCAATACCTCAACTAGATGCAAGATATCAGGTTTTTTTTTTTTTAAAATAAATAAATAAACTATTCTGTAGGAAGAATTAAACATCATAAGAATATAATACAGAAAAACTTTATGCTTCACTGTAATGCAGCAACAAAAGACACTAGTTATTTTTATTTATTTATTTTTTCAAAATGTTTTATTGAGGAATAAAGACACAGTTATCTCCAGTAATTTAACATATCCAAGTAGTTCCTCAAATTTTTTCCCCCAAAACTAAACACATGTTAAATAAAAAAAAATATATATATATATATCTCCATCCCTGAGTCGGCTGGCATGGTTTGGAGTAAGTTAAAATACTTAAGAAATGGATTCCGTTTGGAATAAAATGCTGCAGTATTGCCTTTCAAAGTAGATCTTATCTTATCCATAGTAAGAAAGTGTATAACATCTTGGAGCCACCTTGAAATAGAACTCTCCAAGACTTCCATAATAGCAATATACGACGTCTTGCTAGCAGAGATGTAATTGCCAGTATATCTGATTGGGTTTTATTAAGTAAGGGTGGATCAGTAGAAAAGCCAAATATTGCGATTAAAGGGTTCTTAATAATGTTGGTGTCCAAAACCTTTGTCATAATTTCAAAATATTCGAACCAAAATTTAGGGAGGGACAAAAAAAAAAAGAACATGTGACTTAAGTTACATGGAGTGGCACCGCATTTATCATATGCATCAATGACAGCATTTGGACACTAGTTATTTTTAATGTAAACCTTACAGTTAATCTAATAAAACCTGTTAATAAGAATAAATACTAATAAATTTGCTTTACTTTGACAATGGGCCCTAAAGTTGATGCATTGCAGCACAGGGAAACAACTGTGGCAGATTTTACACTTGCTAATTTCCTTAGCAAGATGTTTGCCTGTAATAAAATCATGCATAATAATTACATGTATGAGTTTTCTGATATGTTATTAAATTCAAATGTTTTTTTTGTTTGTGTTTTTGAGATAACGTCCTTCAGGCAACGCACATTTGCAAATAAGAGGCATATTAGCTGTTTGTTGGTCAGGATTGGTGCCGATTTGAACTAGAGTATCGGGTTGGTGCGCCACTAATCCCTAATGGTGCTTCTGTTGCCTGGTTCTATATTAGACACATTCCTGTGATGCTGGAGATTCTGCTTCGTTTTTTTTTTCCTATGATGTGAAAATTTTTATTTTAATTTGTTTGACTGTGGTACTAGCAAATGGATGTCCCAAAGAGTAGGACCTCTTAACGGACTAAGAGGAGAAAAATGAAAATACAAAGCTTATTGCTTTATTGTATCTCTCTAACTTCATGATCTAGATCTGATATGAAATAAGTTTTTCTTTCTCTTTCCTTCTCTGGAGACTGGCCCATGGAAACCCAATGGAAGGGAAACTAAAGTGGGTTTGCATTTTTCTGGTCGGGATTCAGCCTTCACCAGCCCTGTATCTGTGACCAAACCTTTGACACCTGTCAACGCACCACCCCATGGCACTCCTAAAGAGGTAAGGATCATTGGGGGGTTCATTGGGGAATGGTGCTTCAATCCTATTACGATAATTTGATTACCTGCATTGTAGGAGAATATCAATGATCAGGGTTTTCCAGGATTAGGTTGACTCCTACTTGATAGATCTTTCTGCCCTTTGCTTTTATATTCAACATACACACGCTCACTCTCTCTCTCTCGCTCTCTCTCTCTCGCTCTCGCGTTCTCTCATTCTTTCCCTCTCAGCCACCTTCCAGCACTACCCCACCTATAGACATCACTCCTCCCCGACTGAAGCTGATGCGCCGCAGTACCGACCGTAAGAGTGAGTTTCTGCGTGGGCTGAAGGACGAGAGGAATGGAGAGATGGGCGGCTGCCACAGCCCTGGTACTCCAGCTGAAGTGAGTTGTGTGTGTTTTTTGTTTTTAAGTAAAAAGTGTTGCTTTTGTGAGTCATATGTTAAAATTCTGATAATGCCATTGTCTTGTTCTCTTGCATCTATGATTCTTAATGTTAAAGCTGTGTTTATGACTTTCAGGGAGAGGGCAGTACTCCTGAGCCGAAAGAGTATGGAGAAAGTCATGAGAATGGCATGTCTCACTCTCTGAGTGACTCAGACACTGAGCACCTATCCAGCTCACTGGAGGCTGAGCACAGGTCAGGAGTCAAATACATTTGCCTTCACTGGCTATCATTGCTTGTCATCGTTGCTATCATTAAGTGGAGTGTTACTGTCTTTTATTTCAACACTTTTGAATAATGCAATCATTACAGTGCAAGTCTTTCAGGGTGATCTGATGTGAAATGCTGTAGATAATTGTTCCTAAGAGCAATGCTATTAATTAAAGCAAAAATAATTTAATACAAAATATTTTTTTTAAACAAAAAAATGTTCACTTTCTGACAATGTCTGAGACATTGTTTTATAGTTTTTAAGTTGCAAGGTCAAGGTTTGGCCTAATAGGTATTTTGTTAAATACTTATGTGGCAGAGAAGTATATGCAGAGGTTATTAAAGTTGAAAAGTAGCTTATTTGCTTATTTGTTTCCAGAAGACACATGTGTCGGTTTACTGGTCATTGTGGATAGTAAATACAGTTACAAGATGTGCATTGTTGACAGTGTGCCCTCTGGTTTCTAAAGCCACGGTTACAAAGAGCTGGTAGTGTACTGTACCATTTTTACATCGCCCAACAGGATGCAGCATGACTTCGTTACATTTCGAAAATGAAGTTATTGAGTAAATTCAGTCATTTGCAGTCCATCTAGCAGTCATTGTGACATTAGTAACTTCAGAATGCGTTTTTCTCCTCTCCATAGGCTGCTTAAAGCAATGGGTTGGCAGGAATACCCAGAGAATGATGACAACTTCCAGCCCCTCACAGAGGATGAGCTCAAAGAGTTTCAAGCTAAGACCGAGCAGGTATAGTCCATGAAAAAGGAATAGGCCCTTGTTTTATTTTTATTTATTTATTTTTTTCTTTCTTTTTTCTTCTTTAGGCAGTTTTAGGCATGCTGTGTGTGTTACAGACATGATTTAAGGGGCCTTGTGCTCTGGATGTGTTAAACTACATGTTTCTGTGTTTGGAAATTGCATTCACTGTTTCAACGGCCATGTTTGTGTGTGATTCAGCTGAAGAAGAATGGGCTGGGGCGCAATGGTGTGCTCCCGAAGCCTCGAGCTGTGGCCCTGCTGGCCTGGAGGAACACCCCGAACCCTGGCCTGGATGAAGGCTCTGAGTCCGAGACCAGCAGTAGCAGCCAGACTTCCGACGACGAAGATACCTAACGTGGCTTTAAAACTCCCTCGTTCTCTTCCTTCATTGCTCATATTTGCTCTCTCGTGCTCTGTCTCTCTCTTTCACCACACCTTATATTTCAAACAAAAAGAAGAAAACGAGTGAAAATATTGTTTTCATGGACAAGGGACATCAATCATATCCCCAATGAGAGAGAAAACTGAGTTGATGCCTCATGGGCACTTTGTTCGTTTTATTCTTTTCTTTTTTTTTTCTTCCTTTTTCTCTCCCGTATTTCCATTTATCCCAATCTAGAAATGTCTATGAAAAGCCACACACACACCCCCACCCGAGTTATTTTTTTTTTTGTTTGTTTGTTTTTTTTGCTTGGGGAAAAAAAAGACTAACTCATAATAACACCAATTATAACCGTGATTTAACATGAAATAAGACTTCATCTGAATGTTCTATGAAATGGCTTTGACACCTTTTCTCAAATATTTTTCCTTTTTGCGAAAACAATTCGTAGCATTAGTGTTAAGATGAAACAATCATTGTGAGCCACTGACAACGGCGTTGCTCCCAGTCCCTCATAGAAATCATCTCGAGCCAGTCTGCTGTGCTGCAAGGAAGCACTCATACAAAACCCCTACAGAATGAATGCTAGTGTAGTTGGGCAGCTAAGATTTGACTCCTTTTTCTGGTGTTTGACTCGAACTTCTCACTCTGCTTTCTGAACTTGATGTAACCACAATTCACCACAAGTGTGTAAGCCTATTTTCAAAGTGACACATTGGATTTGATACGTAGCTTACGTGAGGTTATATCATTGCCTGGCTTTTGAAATAGTGGTGACATTTCAGAGTGAAGGATCTGAGATGGTGGTAGGAGTGGTAATAAAGCAGCAACAGAAGTTCACTGATGCAGGGCTGTTTTCTGGATAAACTCACCTTCACAGACACACTGTCTTTTTCACTATGTTTCCATCCAATGACATTTAATGAAGACATAATGACAGCACCTACAACAGCAACCGAGTTTAGTCTTTTGTTTAGAGCTTCCAGAGTCTCCGATTGTTCTATGCGAACTTGAGTCAAACTGTACACTTGGCCTCATAAAGTCTGTTCAGAACCAATGTGGTTCATGTTCTCCTGAACCATAAGAGTCTTAGAATGTAGGCTCTAAGGTATGCTTTGTTTAAAAAAAAAAAAAAAAAAAACTAAATGAATACAAATTTGGAAAGAAATTGGAGGAGAATTCAGCTTTGCCCAGCTCAGTTGATGTTTTCAGTGTAATCCTCTGGTAAGAAACGACCCATACACTGAATGATTTCTGATTGGCTTTTTTGGAACAAAGAACTTATTCTGAAAAGTTGACCTCTGCGCTTGGTTCCTATTCTTCTGAATTCAAACGTTCTGTTTGAATGTTTATCATAGTTTATCATATACCTGGACTCTATATCCCTGCAGTTAGCGGACCAGTAGAAACTCGTCTGCTAAAGTTCTGTATTTCATGAGGGACTGCTGGTGGAAATTATGCATCTCCATTTTTTTGTACCTTGTTTTTGCTGATAGGGTATAAAAAGGCTTTATTACAGATTTCAGTTTCTTTTTTATTTTATTTTGGTACAGCTGTAAAAAATCCCACATAGTGTTTTTTTTTTTTTTTTCCCTTTTTTTTTTCTTTTTTTTTTTCTTCTTCTTCTTTTGTTTGCATTATGTTGTTCCTGCAGCCTTGATATTCAGGGTGGATTGTAAAAAATATAAGAATAAAAATTGTGAGTTTTGGAAGATTAAGATTATTTTGTTAACATTATTTACAGATTTGCAGATAATAAGGTGTCATGTATGGGTTTATCTGTATTGAGACAAAGCAAACCGAAACTACTGCATCTTGGAGAAAAAAAGAAGAAAAAAATTGTAATAAATATTTTGCACCAGTTTGCCAAATTTTGTCTACCATTTCGTTTTCTGCCCAAGTGCTGAGAAAAAAGCATTAATTGGAGACCAAAAATTGGTTGAAAATGGATCAAATGAGGCCTGTGGAATTTATGACAACAGCATAACTAACTGTTTGAGCTAATTTGTGATCTGTATGTTGTTTTAACCACGCCCCTTATTTATCAGTGTCCTTTGTCAAGGCGACTGACATGGAGACTGTATCCAACAAACAAATCCTCAACAGTCAACAAAAGAAGTTTTCGTGTAATGGGAAAACGCTGAGGGGTGATTTGAATTACAGGACTGAAGGAATCAGGAGGCTGCCTCAGTAGTTTGTGTGAAAGTTAGCTTTGTTGATTTTGGTGGTTGGTAGAGTTTACAATGGAACAGGCAGGCAAACTCAGCTGTCGTAACTGCAACATGACGTTCCGTTCATTTGGCCTTTTGGATAAGCACAAGACCCAGTTCTGTATTGGAAGTGAAATAGGAGACCCAGTAAAGTTAAGGAGAAGCCATGTGGAACAGCCAGAGAGAGCACCTTTGAGGGGAGTTTCCCCTAAAAGGACACAAACCCCTGATCTTGTTTCTGTAAGTAAACTCGCACTGCAGTATGTTAATGTTGTGTGTCTGGATAGTTATTTGACAGTTAAAGCTGCTTCATTTGTTTGAGATATGTTAGCATGAGGAACCTTGTCAAATAGTACTTGAGCATAACTGTTTTTGTCATTGGGCAGCTGAGAGAGCAGAGAAATAAACTGTTGATGGAAAGGGACAAGCGAGAGACTGAGCTTCAGGGCAGTGCGGCCAAGAGCCTGGTCATTAACCAGCTTACTGACGAGGTAATACTGATTCCATAAAGTCAAGCTCCTATGATTACCTTTGGTATTGATATACGATACACAGTGCAGTCAGGATATCAATGACAGAGATCAGCCAGAGATGCCTTACTGACCAGTGAGGCCAGTGCCCAGGGGCTTCAACTATGTATTATGGACAGATGAGACAAAAGTTGAGTGTTTTAGTACAAATACACAGTGCCTGGAGGAAAAAGGACACTGCACACCAGAACCTTATCCAAACTATGAAACATGGCGGAGGGAGCTTCAGGGTTTGTGGCTGCTTTGCTAAATTCAAAGGTATATTGAAACATTTTACATTTAGGAGATTCTAAAATCAACAGTGCATGACCTCATGCTGAAGCAACGCTGGGTAATGCAAAAAGACAATGACCCAAAGCACACAAGTACACACATGGACAAAATTGTTGTTTTCGGTTAATGAAAGAAAAACCCATAATGTTAACAAAAATAACTTTAATCTGACAAAAGTAATAATAAATAAAAATTCTATGAAAACGAACAAATGAAAGTCAGACATTGCTTTTCAACCATGCTTCAACAGAATTATTTAAAAAAAAAAAAATAAACACCTGAAACAGGCCTGGACAGAAATGATGGTACCTCTGAAAAATGTGACCAAAGGGACATGCTAAATCAAGGTGTGTTCACTAATTAGCATCGCAGGTGTCTACAATCTTGTAATCAGTCAGTGGGCCTATATATAGGGCTGCAGGTAGTCACTGTGCTGTTTGGTGACAAGGTGTGTACCACATTCATGGACCAGAGGAAGCAAAGGAAAGAGTTGTCAGAAGAAAATTATAGACCAGCATGTTAAAGGTAAAGGTTATAAGACCATCTCCAAGCAGCTTGATTTTCCTGTGACTACAGTTGCATATATTATTCAGAAATTTAAGATCCATGGGACTGTAGCCAACCTCCCTGGATGTGGACGCAGGAGGAAAATTGATGACAAATCAAAGAGACGGATAATACAAATGGTAACAGAAGAGCCAACAAAAACTTCTAAAGAGATTAAATGTGAACTTTAAACTCAAGGAACATCAGTGTCAGATTGCACCATCCGTCGATGTTTGAGCCGAAGTGGACTTAATGGGAGACGACCAATGAGAACACTATTGTTAAAAAAGCCAGACTGGAATTTGCCAAACTACATGTTGACAAGCCACAAAGCTTCTGGGAGAATGACCGATAAGACAAAAATGGAACTTTTTCGCAAGGCACATCAGCTCTATGTTCACAGATGGAAAAATGAAGCATATCAAGAAAAGAACACTGTCCCTACTGTAAAACATGGAGGAGGCTCTGTTATGTTCTGGGGCTGCTTTGCTGCCTCTGGCGCAGGGTGTCTTGAATCTGTGCAGGGTACAATGAAATCTCAAGACTATCAAGGAATTCTAGAGAGAAATGTGCTGCCCAGTGTCAGAAAGCTTGGTCTCAGTCGCAGGTCATGGGTCTTGCAACAGTATAATGACCCAAAACACACATCTAAAAACACCCAAGAATGGCTAAGAGGAAAACACTGGACTATTCTGAAGTGGCCTTCTATGAGCCCTGACCTAAATCCTATTGAGCATCTTTGGAAGGAGCTAAAACATGCCGTCTGGAAAAGGCACCCTTCATACCTGAGACAACTGGAGCAGTTTGCTCATGAGGAGTAGGCCAAAATACCTGCTGAGAGGTGCAGGAGTCCCATTGACAGAGGAATCGTTTGATTCCAGTGATTGCCTCAAAAGGTTGTGCAACAAAATATCAAGTTACGGGTACCATCATTTCTGTCCAGGCCTGTTTCAGGAGTTTATTATTTTTTTAATAATTCTGTTGAAGCATGGTTGAAAAGCAATGTCTGACTTTTCATCTAATTGTTATTTATTATTACTTTTGTCAGATTAAAAATTATTATTGTTACCATTGTGGGTTTTTTTTTTAATTAACTGAGGGGTACCAACAATTTTGTCCATGTGTGTGTGTATATCCACTAAATGATGGCTGAAAATGAAAAGAAGTTTTGGAATGGCCAAGTCATAGTCTTGACTGAAGTCCTGAGATGCTGTGGTATGGCCTGATGAGGGCTGAGCAAGCATTATTTTATAAAGTCTGTATTGAAAAAAGCAAAAGTCCTACTTTTGTGAAAATTTAATGTGCAGCTATAGGGAATGTTTGCTGGAATTTCTGCTGCTCAAGAGACATCTACAGGTTATCCAATTTAAAAGTTCACATACTTATTCCAGCCTGCAGTGTGGACATTACTCAGTGTACTCAATTACTGGTGGGTTCACTTACTGTTTCTTTACTTTGTATATATTATTTAAATATTTAAAATACAAAATCTCCCTAAACCCAAACATGTGCAGAAGTGTAAATGAAAGAAACACAAGGCTATTAAACATTGAGAATTAATCATTCAACGATTAGGCACACAAAAAGCCTATATTAGGTATATTATTACTTCACTTAGGCAAACAAATGTTTAAATCTATAATCTTAACTTATTGCAGATTTTATCATCCTACATTTCAGTTTCACAAGCTCAGGGTGTCGATTGAACAAAGCCTGCCCAGATGGCATACAGAGGTCAGTTTTATTTTTGTAAGGCTCAGAAACAAGTTTCTGATCACCTTTTAGCATGACGACTTCTGAGTAATAATACAGTTATTCTGGGTTTATGTGTGTCATGTTGGTCAGAGGATTAATGGACAGAGGCTTCAGGAAGTGTTTGGGCATCATGAACAGAAACTGGCTGAGATCAGAGCAGATAACGCTCAGCTGGAGGAGCAGAGGAGGGGTAAGCCCCTGTTTGCACTCACTCACAAAACTAATCATATTATATCAAGTGAGTTTGATTATGCCATTTAAACGTATTGGCCAAAGTGGAGACATATGATGTTGAATACTGTATTTATTCAGAGTTTCTAAATGAAAGTCACACAAATAAAACCAAATTATACGACCCTGTATAAAATGTATGTAAATGAATATAAGAACAGAATGCAATGATGTGCAAATCCCATAGACCCATATTTTATTCACAATAGGACATAGAACATATATCAGACCATATATTCATATCATATATTTGACCATTTCATGAAAATGTATAACTCATTTAGAGTTCTAATAGAAAACAGCTGGAGGAGCAATTTGCAAGTATGTCACATGACTGGCTAAATAAAGAGCATTTTAGAGAGACAGAGTCTCTCAGAAATAAAGAGTTTACCACTCTCCTCAAAAACTACATCTATAAATTGCGGAGCAATGTGGGAATAACGATCCTCCATGTAAAATTTGAATACTCCACCACCTACAGGACATAACATCATCAACAGTTTCAAGGAAGAGATCACCCTCAGGCAGCGCTACACTAGTAACAGCACTGGAAATCACTGAATGACTTCAGGAACACTTCCAGAAATCATTGACACAGTTCACTGTGCAGTCCACAAATACAAGCTAATGTCTTGTGCAAAGAAGAACCCATATGTCGACACAGCAAAAACCCCACCAAGCATCTTCTCTGAGCCAAAGCTCATTTAAAATAGACCGAGATAAAATGGAAAACTGTTCTTGGTCAGATTAATCAAAATCTGAATTTCTTTTTGGTAACCATGGATGCCTGTGGACTCAAAAGTAGAGGGCCTATCCGGCTTGCTATCAGCACACAGTTCAAAAGCCTGCATCTCTGATGGTACGAGGCTGCATAAGTGCATATGGTGTGGGCAGCTTATACATCTGGAAACTCACTATCAATGCTGACCAGTATATAGAGTAAATAACAGGATGGCTTTGCAGAAGAAGAGCCCGGGTGCTGAACGGGCCTGCCTGCAGTCCAGACCGGTAGAAAACATTTGGCACATCATGAAATTGACTGTTGAGTAGCTAGAATCCTACATCAGACATGAATGACATATCTCTCCAAAACTCCAGCAACTGGTCTCCTCACTTCCCAGACGTTTACAGACTGTTGTTAAAAGAAGACACAACACTGTCCCACAGTTTTTGAGATGTGTTGCTGCCATCAAGTTCTATATAAGTTAATCATTTACATGACATGGTAAATGATCTCACTTTCAGCATCTGATACATGTTCTGTGTTCTATTGTGAATAAAATGTGGCTCTATGAGATTTGCATATCACTGCATTTGGTATTTATTAACCTTTATTTACATTTTACACAGCATCCCAACTGTGGAATAAGGGTTGTAACAGCTTCAGTTCAGTAATATTGGAAAATGCTGGATTAGTATTTGAATTAGTTCAGGCACTTGTCTTTTAAGGAATGCTTTAAATCTGAAAGTTTGTAGATACCTTCTAAGAATAAGAGGAGGTTTTGTCCCTTTTTCAGCAGTAACAGCATCGACTCTTCTGGGAGATCAGGACTAGATGTTGTAAAATGTCAGTGAGGATTTGATTGCATTCATCTGCCAGATTATTTGTGAGGTCAGGTACTAATGTTGGATCATCAGTTCTACTTCAGCTCTTCCCAAATTTAATGGATAGGGCTTTATCATACCACCGTTCCACTGCTCCACAGCATAATGCTACCCCAGTAGCTGATGTTTGGAAGTAGTCATGGCCATTTTAGAATACAGCCCAGAGTGTCCTATTCCTGTGTGTGTCAGGGGTCAGACTTTGGCATTAACAAGGCCAGGGTAGGGTCAGACTTTGGCATTAACAAGGTCAGGGTAAGGTCAGACTTTGGCATTAACAACATGGATTCATGTGTCGATGGTCCAGCCTGGTGGAGGAAATATTTTCTTGGCACACTTTGAGGCTCTTAATACCAATCAGCTATTGCATGATTGCCACAGCCTGTATAATTATTGCTGCTGACCATTGTACATCTCTTTACTGGCACAGGTTATCATCTTCTAATGGTTACTTTCAGCATGATAATGCCCCATGTCACAAAGCAGAGTCATCTCAAACTGGTTTCATGAACATTCTTGAGTGGCCTTCTCAGCCATCCGTTCTGAACCAGATTTAAGATTCGCTGGGATGTGATGGAACAGATGATCTGCAGGAATTGCTGGAGCTTGGTGAGTGTATAGTCTATCTCACTTTTGTGTGTGTGTGTGTGTAGAAATTGAGCGGCAATTGGCAGAGCTGTCTGGTCAGAGCACCTCATCGGCTCATCTGGAGGATCTGCTGCAGCAGCTGAAAGAACAGGAGGAGAAGAATGAAGAGATTCTGTACCAACTCAGCACTCAGATCAATGACCTACAGGGGTGAGACAGAGAGAAGAGATATACAGGGATATATAAATAGTTTTGTCTTTTCCGTTAGAATAGCGAGGTACTGTCCCGCCTGACCATTATTTTTATTCCACATGTTGAACTGAAATATCTTGTAGGATGAGAGAAGCTGATGTTTCCTCAGACCTTCCAAATGACAAGAAGACAGAGCATGTCACCTTTGACTTGATCTCTGTGGATGGACCACTCTCCAGTCAAATACGGTTTGGCCTATTCCTCTACAGTACTGAGCACAAATCTGAGAACTGAAGGATTTATCATTCTGGTGTAAGCAGTGCACTAGAACTATACCCTGTACTATGCAAATGTCAGATATCACTCTTCATTTATTCAATTTTTAGACAAACTGGCCTTTTTTCAGCCTTTCATGTTTCATAGAATATTACATATAAGATTCATCTGCAAAAGAAAGTGTAAAGCCAACAGAACAATATGTAAAAAAAAAAAACATTTAAATACCACACAAGACTTGGCAAACCACCAAAACTGCCACCGGCAGGTAAACAGCACTTACAGCTTTCATCTTTGGGAGAGAGGAGAAAATAAAGCTCCACTCGTGCTTTAGATCTGCATTAATCCACAGGTGTTTCTGTCTATCCTACACCGAATCTGGACACCAGGTCTAGATTTAAACTTCATTAATGAATTAGCATTACCTGAAATGTAATAAGAAGAAGAAGGTGCAACCCATTCTAAAACTGAACTTTCTGAAAAGGATGGAGGCTGTGATGAAGACAAATAGTGGACACAATAGATACTGGAAAAAGCATGTCTTTAGTACTGAGGCTACATTGTCATTTTCTATTAAATATTGTTTTTTAATTTGTATGTATTTTATTTTTGCTTTTTTGATAATAAATGAAATAAATGACTCGTACTATGTGAGCCTGGAACATGCCTACAACTAGTGGAGGTAGAGAGAAGACATTTTAAAGGAGCAAAGAGAACTCGGAACTTGGGCTGGTGTTCTGGATGGCTTCTACCTGTAGCTGGAAGGCCAAATGGCGCTGCCTTCATGCCTGTGGAAGGAACAAACAAGAGATGGGGTATTGGTGGGGAGTGTAAAAAGTTTGTCAGGGAACAGAAGGTGTGGATGTGAATTTAAAGGGCACCAAACTTCCCCCTATTCTGAAATTAAACAAATGTAGGGTGGTCTCTGACTCTGCAGTGGAAACAGATAGTATAGCATATCTGCAGTGACTCATATGATATTTCGGCCTCACTGGGATTCGACCTACTCAAACAGATAATGAAATAACAATCATCATTTTATACAGCGCTTAGATACGGGACTTGCTTAGATTAGGGACTTCCCTATATGAACTTATGGCATCACCAATTGCTGTTACAGATCACTGCGGCAAGTGTACATGCAATCAGGTGGCTCCGATCCGGAGGTTTTGGCCCACATGCATGACCTGCAGGCTGAAGCTTTCACCCTGGAGCAGGCCAGAGCTCGAGATGAGCACAAGTCGAGGAAAAGACGTGAGTAATACAGTATGTGGTGCTCTGTTATATCATCTTCAGTCATCAGGAAGACCGTCATTCTCCATCACTCTCCTCAGGAACAAAGACCTCTCGTCATGCTGTGGACCTTGTGGCAGTGGAATATGAGAACCAGAGGCTGGAGGAGGAGATCCTCAGATTGCAGTTGGTCAGGAAAAGACACAGAGGGGAAGAGGGTAAGTCTAGTCAGCTCAGAAGATTTTTGGATTAGCCAGTGAACCTATTAATGATCCTAAAGTGTTACTGACCTACAGAGCCATGACCTGCATGTCAACTCTTTAGGCATTATTGACAGGATGGATGGATGGCTCAATGGATGGATGGATGGACTGATGGATGAAGGAATGGCTGGATTCCCAAGCAGAAATACGGGTGTGACAGTAGAAGAGAAACCTGGAACATGATCAGTTCAGATATTTACATCCGGTTATATTTTACACATACATGCTGGCCGTTAGGGTTGACTGACTAGCTCCTGTCTTTTACATTGGCTTGTTTTTACTGTAGGTGGTACAGACTTTAGTTTGATCCAGAGACATCAGAACCATCAGTTGGCCAGCCTGCAGTCAGAGATATCCAGCCTGAGAAGGGAAGTGGGGAGGAACAGGAAAAGCAGGGGTTCTTCACCTTCCCCTCTAGTATCCCTTGAAGACCCACTCGACCAGACATATCCGACTCCGGCACCGGTGAGTTTTATATGCATGATTTAGGTTTTACAATCTTACATTTAACAATCACGATAACCATTACTGATATACAAGTTTAGTGATGTCTTTCTGCATTAAAATCAACTAGAGCATCATCACAGATTTGGAAATGTCCTATTGTTAAACAAGCCAAGTACCTCTTGGGGTGTATCTAAATTTATACACTAACTGGCCACTTCATTACTCGTATCTACACTCTTTATCCATTTTGTATTTGCTATTCTATGGCTTATCTGTCCCCCTGCGTACTTCGTCAGCCCCCTGTACCTTGTTCTTCAGTGATCAGGACCCCCACAGAGAAAGTATTATTATATATGGTTGTGGATGGTCTTAGCACTAGCAGATTAGTCCACCAGCTAAATATATTCAGCCGTCCTATAAGCAGCTTCCTGTTATGACCAACACAATCTGTGCAGCATCAGATGAGCTACTGTCTTGAATTTACATCTACAGGGAGGTAGTGTCTAATAGAGTGGGAGTGAGTACACATAGTGTTTATAAACTCCAGCAGCACTGCTGTGTCTGATCCACTCACCAGCAAACTAACACACACTATCACCCCACCATTACCTTAGTGGCGCTGTAGTGCTGAGAATAATCCACCACCCAAATGAGACCTGCTGTGTGGTGGTCCTATAGGGGTCCTCACCACTGGGAAACAGGGTGGAAGTGCGCTAACAGTAGTAAAGTATACAGAGAAACAGGTGGGCTAAAGTCTGTAAATGTAACACCAAAAGATGCGCCTGTATGGTAAACGGACCTGAACTATAAAGAGTGTAGATGCAGGTATGTGTATTTAATGAAGTGGCCAGTTGGTGTATAGATTCACCATCAGAAAACACTATAGCTTTCAGGATACAAGCACTGTCACTGGGGTGATGCTCTCAAAGGTATGTCTTCAGTACCTTTAATAGGGACCATAATTATACCATATTCCATATATTCTTACTCCCGGCCCCTTACTGTATGTTCAAAATGGTAGTATTACCGACATTCCTGTGTTTATTTCAAAATATCCCAATTTTTCAAACAAAATCTTTCTTTAAGAGTCTCGACGCTGTGATCATGCCTTTTATTTGGGGATATAAACCACACTATAAAGCCAAAAAGCACGTCCGTATATACAGGGATATTGTCTGGCTTTACCCTGCCTCCAGCACTGTGAATGGAAGGGTTTTAATTTACTGGAGGAGTGCATACCCTCATGAGATCTCTACCACTGTCCCGCATGGCTAGCTATAAGGCAGGATATTGTTGGTACCTCTCTTCCCTCTTTGCTTTTTGCAGGAAGGAAGTCCATTGGGACCTTTATGATAACCCCATGGTTACAAATTCTCTTAAGACCTGGTACCAGATTAGGAAAGTGCTCACACTCGTTTTGGCCCCCATGGCTTTTAATCATGCACCACTTTTTTTTTCTCGATATTTACAAATAAGCACTTATGTTAAGACCAACATTCCCAACTTTGAAGTATAACCAAACCCCTGAAGAATTTTATGTATTTCACTCTTTGCGGTGCATTGTATCAGCAGACGGTCCAGGGAATCCTGAGAAATCTCTGTACATAAAGGAAAAAGCTAAAAACATGAATGAATGCCGGTGACTAAAATACGGAATCGTCCTTTATTTGGCAATTAAATGTTGCGTCCTGTATTAAACCAATATACACGTCTTTCACACACAGATGAATGATCACAATCTCTCTCTCTCCCCCTCCTCCACATCATGTGTGAACAAGGTCCAGAAATGCTACTGACTTCTCTGGATTCAAGCTCCTCTAAAATTGACTGATGTACAGTGGAATGGTGTTTTGTGGTCCTTGGAGCAACAAATGCTATTTTTAGTTATTTTGAATCTGTGTGTGGTTATTTCAGCGTAACAACACCACTATCATATAATTATTAACTGTTACATGTAGTTCATACTGTGTATGCTGAGGACACGGCATACTCCTTACAGTCCTGTGCTTGATGGTATTTAATTGTATATCGTCGCTGTCCAATGAAAAACATGTATCTCCATTTTTGTTGAGGTATTTGTTGAGGTATGAGGTATCTCCAATTTCATAAGGTATGGACCAACAGTAATGGCCCAAAACTACTTTTGTCTCCATTGACTTTCATTCAAATTGAATGAGGTTTTTGGCCTCTCCTGTATCCTGTAACATTTTGGAGATACCTGTTTTTCTTTGGACAGCAACGATATTCTATAGATGTTTCTTTTTAGTAATGTTTGTTTTTGCGTGTTTGCTCTGTTTGTTGACTGATGCTCTTGTGTGTAAAATGTCCAGTGGTATATTTCATTCCCCACTCAACACTAACTTCACTTTGACTTTGACTCCTAAATCAATAGTCGTCAATTCAAGAGCCAGTGTGGCTACAAGTATTTGTTCCAATTAGGCCAAACACGGCTGAGTTTTCAAACAAGTGATAATTTTTATTGCCTGTGGTGCTCCTTGGTGGTGCGGGAGACCTAATGGTGCTAAGTTCATTAGGAGAAATGCTTGATAATTGTCACCTCAGGTTCTTTTTATTTCTACTTTAGAAATAATTTGTAAAAATAATTAAAAATTATTTGTATCCAATCTGGCTCAACTAATATTGCAGGATTCGGGTTTGAAGCACTCTGTATTGGGCAAACATGTTCCCGACCCTATGTCCAGCCTTGTTCCTGCTCCTTATGATCCTGTGTGAGTCAGTATTTCTCTTATTATTCAGGTTCATCTCATGTGTCTCTTAATGAAAATTAGTATTGATGATGAATCACAATGATCTCATGACCAAGCTTTTTCTGTGTGTGTATGCAGGGCTGGATTTGTGATTTTCTATGACTTGGTGCTGGGTGTGGATGCCAGTTTTAGTGCAATTTGTCAGGTAGCTCGGCTGTACTCTGGAGGGCAGGAGATTGGGCGGCCCATCCCCATACCACCTGTCCAGTGCCAGCCTGCTGGGACTCTGGCTTATCCATTGGGCAAAAACCTTGGAAACTACTGCTTACTGGCTGTCAAGCAGCCTGTACCAAGGTAATTCAGATTTGGCAGCATTACATAGATTTACCCAGAGCTATTCAGTCCAAGCTCAAACTCAAACTTTTTATCAACTGAAAAAGTATACTGGAGCGAAATTAATCTGTGCATAAAACATTTAGGATTGAAATAGCTGGTATCATAATATGGCCATAACAGCAGTCCTGTTTGTCCATGGCCGTGTTGAAATAAAAAACCTCTCAACTTTCACATTCCCTTGCAGGATGCAGCCATCTCCAGCCCTCACTTTGGTGTTGGAGATGCAGGCCGCCGGGGGTTTAGATTCATCTGGTCAGAAGATCCATGGCTTTGTGCCCCAAGGCTGGTCCATGCTACAGCTTTTTGACCAGCACAACCAGGTCCAGAGTGGATTTTGGAGGGTTCCAGTTCGCTGTCTGCCTGTGAGGCCTTCTCTCAGTCCAGACCAGCTCAGCTCTGTTCCTCAGGTAACATCAAACATCTTCAAGTGTCTCCTATTTCTAGCTACACTCACAAATAAAAGAGCTCTTAGAAGTGATTATGGGAGGGTCAAGACCTTTTTAAAGATTAAAGAACCTCCACCTCCTGTAAAGGATTTATACCAGTTAAGCTACAGAGTTTTCCTAGGACTGTACATGCAAACAAAAATCCATTTAGGAACCTCGTTTTATTGGAACCTTGATATTTAATTCATCAAGCTAACATGATAACCCCCCTGAATGATGTATGTTTTTGCCCATCAGCTGACAAACACAGATGATCTCCAGAGAACTAACTGTTAGGAGGGCCAATATGTAATTTCAACCATATAACTATACTCACTGTTCCCAAATCATCATAATCATCATGTAACTGCCAGGCCGCCATTGTAAATAAGAACAAAAAAAAATCTTAATGACTTGCCTGGTTAAATAAAGTCATCATTACAACAAAAAATAATTGAATATGCAAATTACTAATTAAATGAGCAGGAGAGCAACCTTACTTTTACGGTATTTAGCTGACGCTCTTATCCAGAGCGACTTACAAGGTTAATCATATTACAGGAAGGCCAGTGTAGTGTTGGGAGTCTTGCCCAAGGACTCTTATTGGTGTAGCACAGCATAGTCACCCAGACCGGGATTCGAACCCCAGTCTCCCACATGTGGTGGCTCTCTGGCAGGCAGTGGTGTTATCCGCTGAGCTACACCAACCACCCTAAGTTAATATTGTAGTTACCTGCATACTCTAGATTAAACACCACTTTAGATCATCAGCTGAAGCTCCAGATTACAGTTCTACTGCCCCACATCCCAGTGTTGGGGCTTTGTTCTCCTTTGGCCTGTGCTTGCTGTTCATATAGTAGTCTTAGGTTCATGTGTAGCTGCTACCAAAGTATGGGAATGCTTTTGTCTGAAGATTATACCAACTGAGTCTGGATACGCTGGGACATTAAATGTATACCAGCACACTGTTGAAACTAACCTAGTCCCTGTGCAACCTTCTCTCTCTGTGTTCAGTTGGGTAACATGGAGATTTGCCTTCGCCTGGTGAACGCTCGTGATGGAGGTGTACAGTCTCTCACCAGGATCGATCCTAACGATACCAGCCATTACAAATTCCCACTGGTGGTATGCAGCTCACTGACTCTTCATGTCCATTTTGTCATTCATTGCTTATATTTTTTATTATTTTTGTTTGGCTCTTCTGCTGGACAACTGTAGGTCAATAATTAGACCTTGTTTTGAGGTCTGCAACAGCAAATCATGCCATGCTGCCTTCAATATTGCAGGGACTTTCAGCAACAGTCTTGGAAAACCAGTCATCGCATCTGACAACACTTTCATCTCGTCCTTTACTTTCACCCCAACCCCAAACAGATCACATGGACCCTGGTCAGAGGTGAGAATGAGAGATAAACCCCACCCACTCTGATATGGCTTGCTGTGAATACCTTTGTATGTGTTGTTGCTTAATTCATAGCACTCCTATTGATAACTCTGTTAATGCGGGTGGGGATCTCTCACTCATCTCTGCTAACTTCAGAAATTGTGTGGATTAATCAGATTGTGTGGATTAATCAGATCGTGTGGATTAATCAGAATGTGTGGATTACTCAGATCGTGTGGACTAATCTTAATACATAAGATTTGCTTGCCCATTTACTTGTGTCTACTGAGAGATTTCAGGCATGACTTAGTATTTGTGGCCTGTATGATTTATCACAGTAAATACTTATAGAGCTTTAAACATAATGTAATTTGAGTCAATACACAATGACACACCACATTTTAAAACAATTCACTATACTGGCTTTATGATTTGGTGACTAATCATGTTGTTACACAGTTCACTAATTGAGCTGGAAGTCAGGAGGAGTGCTGGAATGAGGTATTACATTAGATAGCATTCCGTATAGAACATCTTGTGACAGTTTTGCATTGGTACACTCTTAAATATTAGACAAAACCATACATAATTAAAATTATTATTTCATTTTTTAAAGAAGGAAAGCAATGTCAGCTACATGTCAGTCATGTGAAAAAAATAATTGCCTCCTTTAAATGAATACCTTGTTATATGGCCATTAGCTAGCAGTCGCTAAACTAACATTTCATATACAGTGGTTTGATGTCCGGCTTTAGCATTGCTATGGAAGAAAAGTGAGTTCAACTTTGCAGAACTACTTTAACTGAGCTTGACCTGCTTGGATACGGTCCTACCACAGCATCTCTATTGAGTGGGGACTTTGACAAGACTAGGCAAATACATTCATTGTGTTTGTTTTCAGTCCTTCAGATGTAGACTTCCTGTTCTGGACCATCATCTTTGCTGCATTATACCTGATTATGTTTCTGTTCATTTCAAAGACAGATTAGCAGACGGTGTCCTAATACGTAGAATGTGTTTTTTAGCATTTTATTTATTATCTGATGCCTACATGAAAGATCATAACTATGTAGATGAGCTCTGTTCTGATTGCTGGTTTATAGTGAGACACCACAATGAGTCACACAGAAACAGCATATAAAAACAGACACAGGCAGGAAACTAAAACGAATCTCTGTGTAGTACCGTCACAACCTTAAGTGTGAAATGCTGCTCAATAAAAGTGAGTGAAGCTGCTCAGTATTGTCCAAGAATTGAGAAACTCTCCAAGGTGCAGGGCAAAACTACAAACTTCAAATGAAAAAATATGTTAAACAAGTGGATGCTGAAGCTGCAATTTTTTCACTCCACCTTAAGTGGTGCCGCAGTTACATGTACAAGCTGTAGCATTTAAGGTGGAATGGAAGGTTCAGTTTAGAAGCTGCCATATAGGAAGCCAATTTTACTCTTATTCAAAGATGAACACGAATCAGCTGACAGTTTCATTTCTTGGGAAGGGTATGCAAAGTGCCGACCTCACCCTCACAGCCATAATCCACTATTTTCATTGCAAGGCTAGAACTTGTGTATGCAAATTTGTAAATATTAGTGAGTCACTGTTACATAACATCAGATTTTCAGAATCTCAGACTTTGGTATCGGCCTGTTTTACCAGCCTCTTTTTTAAATGTGGGAGTTGTATTTGAAGGAGGAGACAACAGTGTTTAAAGTTCACTCTATGTCAGTTCTGTGTACCAAACTCTCCTTATTTAACTCCAAGAATATGAATGGAGTTTTCTGCTCTTCAGCAAACTATGGAAATTAAGATTGTGATGCAGTACAGAATTCGTGGCTTCAATATTCTGAATTTGTGGCTTCGTGGCAGTCAATAACATCTAGTTGCCCTGGTTACAACACAGAAAAGCATCCCTATACCTTCCCATTATCGCCTTGGTATGATTTTCTTATAGTAAACTATGACACATATCATCACTGTCCAAAGAAAAACATGTATCTCCAAAATGGCAACTTACAGGAGAGGCCAAAAACCTCATTTAATTTGAATGTAAGTCAATGGAACTAGACGTCTTTCCAAGAGGTTTTGGGCCATTTCTGTCTGTCCATTCATAATGTCATTTTCACCCAGTGTAAACAGCAGCTCATGTGATCAAATGAGGCATAAAAGTA
Source organism: Prochilodus magdalenae (assembly GCA_024036415.1). NCBI lineage: Eukaryota > Metazoa > Chordata > Actinopteri > Characiformes > Prochilodontidae > Prochilodus > Prochilodus magdalenae. The sequence goes on from JAMWET010006545.1 coordinate 174,992, forward strand.
AAAATCAACAAAAATGAAGATACATGTTTTTCTTTGGACAGCAACAATATTTTTATATCTGATATAAAGGGACCTGTGGAAGCATTGTCTCAAAAAGCGTAATGTTTGTCCAGGTGCTTTTAGAAGGCATCGAGTTTCATGTAGTGTTTTTCTGCCCTGCTGTTGTCGCATGAATGCCATTTTGTCAGGTCCCTTCCTAAGTGTGGGGCCATGAGCCCTGACATTAACAGAAGCTAGAGAGACCTGCACTTACGTGGGTTTTTGTTATTCTGGATGATTTGCCTCTGTGCCACTGCATAACTATCGGCTGGCTGGCCACTCCTGTAAAGATTTATTGAGGTTCCAAGGCTTCTCAGTCTAAAGATGATGGAGTTCTGTGGTATTCTAGAAGCCTATCGATGTTGCTGTAATTTTCTTGAACTGATATATTTTAACAGCATTTTCTCTTTTGAATTCTGTGGTGGCTCCATCACTCAGATGGTAACCTTAATAGCAGTTAATATAAGTTAGCATTCAAACAGATAAAGCTCTTCAATCAAATTCATTCCCTTTATTCTTTTGGTATTACTCAGTGAGCAGTCACTCTTTCACCCGAGTGACTTGTTGAATTTGGTTAAGGGAAGGAGGCAAACTTTTCAAAATGAAATAAAGTGATTAGATACACATAAACTGGGTCCCCAGTTTAGTAGAAACTCCTGTCTTGAACCTAAGTACCATGTACTTTACAGGTCCGCTAGGTAGTAAAGCAACTGTAGCCTGCTGTCGTCCCCGACCTCATTCATCATTGGTATGTTTCTGACCACAGGACGAGTGTTTACAGCAGTGACACAGACACGGGCATGGTATCAGGGACAGAAAACCCCCACCTGTAGCTGCACCTGCTAGTTTTTCGGATAGATACCACAGCTTGTTTGTGTTGTTAGCTAATTTAGGTTTTGAAATAAGAGTATGAACTTAAGAGATGCCTATCAGTAGTCATTACATCTGTTTGCTCACGTCTTCTTGACTGCCAGTGTACACGGATGGGTAAATTCATTAAGTACTGCACCTCATGTATTTCCACTTATTGAACGTTAGCTTCATATAGGTGCACTTGTTAGTTCTGCAATTACGGACTGTAGCACATCTGATTTTTTTGTATGGCTTGTTACTTCTCTTTTACCCTGTTCTTGAATGCACAGGACCCCCACAGGAACACCACAGAGCAGGTATTACGTGGGTGGTAGATATTTCTTAGCACTGCAGTGGCACTGATGTCATGGTGGTGTGTTAATGTAGGCTGTGCTGGTGTGAGTGGATCATGACTATTAAAGAACAGGGTAAAGGAGAATGAACAAAGCATGCAGAAAAAGAAAAGGACTGCTGTCTGTAATTGTAGAACTACAATGCTCCTGTATGGTTAGTGTAGATACAAGGAGGTGTAATGTGTGCCACTGAATTGGCCAGACAGTGTATATCATACTAATCCTCTATGATTATAGATGGTAAGACACTATTAAACATTCTCAATATAACTCAATATAAAAAGGGTCTGAATTTGGGTAAATGGTTTGGGCGGTCACAAAATCATTCGTACATCCAAAATACATAGGCAGTCACTGCACATTCTCCACAAGCACCCTGTCATTTGTAGGAGTCAACAAGATTCTGTAAGTAGGAAGGAAAAACAGCAAACACCAGAATACATTCTGATTGTCACTTTATCTCCCACTTGTTCTTGACTGCGGTTGTGCTTTTAGAGATGCTGAGGATGATAGAGATAAGGATGGCAGACCTTAGAGACCAAAGGGAATAGGATAACTGGAGCATCATAAAAGTCATTTATCTTTTGACTGGCTGGCTGTTGTCCAAAAGAAAGGTGAGTCAAAAATAGGTCTCTATAAATCTGTAAATAAATGAATGTGTAGTTGCTGGTGAGTAGAGGTGTAGGAATGGTGTACTGTTCTTTTGTGCACTCCATCAAACATGAGTTTATTATTGGGGGGCAGTGGGTACACATCTACCAGACACCCATAGTGATTCTGTATACTTTGCCAGTTCACTTCTTGTGCATGCAAGGGACCTGTGAATTTGCACAGTAAATAATTATTTCGTGTTGACAGAGCCCACAAACAGGAGAGTACAGTGGTGCCTAGTTTGTGAACCCTTTAGAATGTTTTATATTTCTGTATAAATGAACTCAGACAATCTGAAGGTAGAGAAATACCACCCAATTAGACAAAAGGGACAAAATACAATTTGAGAAAATATTTCAAATATCACAGCTGTACATGGCAGAACAAAGTGAACTCACATGCATTTAGTAACTGTTAACACAGTCCTGCACATCAGCTTGGAGGGATTTCAGTCTATTCTTCTGTACTGTACAGCTGGAGGAATGTTGGTGGTTTTCTTGCTCCAGGTCCACATTTCTGTAGGTTTATGGTCAGGACTTTGACTTCACCATTCTTTTTTAGACCAACTTGTATGCTTAGGGTTGCATGACCCAAGTTCTGAGTTTCAGTTCAGGTGAATATAGTTCAGGTTATATAGATGTGTGACTGAACGTGCATTACAGCAAGAGTTGGGTGTTGTCAAAAGACCGACTCCTCAAAAATCTCTCTCCCATCCAGGTGATAGCTCTCACATCTACAGAACCATCAGCACTGGGGTAACATGTACTGGACAATCTCCACAGCTAGATTAGCCTTTCAATTCTGCACCAAGCCCATGATAAGACATTTTTAATCCAAGAAATACAATGTCCTCTGAGTGATGGATTTGTTCTTTGATTTAGAACAGCAATATGACTGGTTAGTGCCTGAGAAAACCAGGACATTTTAAAAGCTTTTGTTTGAGGGGTTGGAGGAAAACTAAAATCTTGTACACAACCCATTCTGACCACATTTCTAGAATAAAAAAAAGTTAGGCACATGTACCAATCTCATTTTCCTGTAAGGGGAAATGGGTCTGGCTCCTATGGATTAAAAAAGGAGACTGCAACAAATTTGACAAGTTGACATATGCAAATACCCTTTATTGAAACTTTACAATACAAAAATTGGACAGACACAGAAAAAAGGTACATGTCTTATTTACAAAACACAGCTGTTCATGGAGACTTGAGGCAGGCATGCTGTGCTGGTTGGAAGAGCATTGGTCAAGCCATGAGAGTCCCATCATGCTGAGGTTTCCAACGAGGATGAGGATTTCACAGGCTATAGGAAGAGATGCACCATTAGGAAACAGAACACAACACCACAACAAAATTACTAGAAACAGTTGAAATGGCACTTGACAGATTAAAACACGCACTACTGCCTATAAACCATGAGCTCAACCATCAATAAACAACCACAAGCCATCAAGTGGACACCAAGCACAAGTTGTATCCTCCAAACAGATGGGTCCGTATAGTTTGCATGATAAGGCATGGTGGAAAGCATCCTTAGTAGCCTAGTCTGTCCTCAAGCAGGCTGCTCAGAAGAACCTCCACTGACCCTACAAGGAGAGACATTAAGCCTATCAACTCGCCTCCTGCTCCATTTTCTCCTGGACTCCATTGCTGTTGCTGGCAGAGTCACCGCTGCCATTAACTGCAGTCTCCTGTTTGACCTTTTTAGCATCACTGTCCTTTTTTGGGCTCTCCTCTTCTGGTTTCCTCTGTGCAGGAATACAAAGCAGGACAGAACAAACTTTATTTCCTTCCCCTCATACCTTCTCCACCTCAGCTCCTCATCCAGGCTACTGCAGAAACTAATGCAAAACTCCACAGCTACTCATTGTACTCCAGAGACAATCAACTCCGAACCACCACACATCACGTCATACCCTCACTAGTTAGAGAACAACTCCGTATGCATGCCTCACAAGTGAAAGGGGCACAGGATGTCCCCTTAGACATGGTTTGGATACTCAGTCAACAAGGCACCACTGAAGACAACAAGGCAAGACACCCTTACGCAGAAGTAGTTAACCACCCAAAATTGTTACTTTGACACTGACCTTCTTACGGACTAGATGGGAGATATCAGACGCAGCTTTGGATGATGTGGCACTATCAGCTGGTTGAACAGCAATCTGAAAGCACAGCAGAGTAGTTATGCTTCATCCTATACATGTTCAATTTATTTAAAAAAAAATAAAGTACTAGAACCATTCTACATCCTAAGCAAGTGTTCCCTTTACAAATGAAGATTACCAAACCTGGCTGGCTGTTGAGGAAGATGGGCCACCATTTTCAGCTGGGAATGAGGATGTAGATGGCCCTCCCTGAAACAGAAGTGGTCAAAGAACATTCTGATCAAGCTAATGTTCTGCCTCCCTTCAAGTGCATGTGTACAGCTCTCCACTTACCAGGGTCTGATGAATAGCTTCTGATGCTGCAGCTGCCGTTTTTTGGCTTTCTTTTGCATCTTCTACCTTCTCTGTAATCTCTGGCAGCAGCTGCTTCAGTTCCTCTAGCTCAGTTTTTTCCTCCTTTGCTCCTTCATCCCCTTCTGCTTTGTCTATCGCTTCCTGAAGCATGACTACAAAGTGGAATATTGAAGACAAATTTACCACTTTGAAAGTTGACGGTCATGTTTTATGATTAGTGAAAGACGACCGATTCACATGCATCACAACATACCTAGGCGGCTCTCAATAACCTTGATTGAGTTAGTAAAGTGCTCGATGGCCTGGCTATATTGAGTTGTGTAGTTAAATGTTGTGCCCAGCTGGTAATGAGTCTCGGCCAGCAGACGACTATGAGGGGGCAGGTGCTTCAGTTGTATAGTTAAGCACTCTTGGAAGTCATCCAGTGCTTGGGTATAGTTACCTACGGAAAGAAGTTCAGTTTATCAAAAGCTCCTGGGGAACATTGACATTTAACAGCTCATTTCAAAAGAAGTGGTATACCACATTCATAATGAGGTGATGCAAACTGCCCCTGTAAAAAAAACCACTCATTGTCTATGAGCCAATGGTTTTGGGACAACATTAAGATATGGGCCACTGCTTGACATACAAGAAAGTTGATGGGAGGGGACTAGGCACTGAATAAAGCACAGATTTTACCAAGTTTACACTGCATACTCTTACAAAATCAGTCATTGACCAGACATGCCATAGCTCATGAAGTCTTAATGACTACTGGTAAGCCAACAGGATTAGACCAGAGATGTAAATAAATTTATGCCCAAAATGTAACATACCAGATTCAGCACCAACTTCTCCAAGTTTCAATAAGATCTGTGCTGCCATTAACTGGTCCTCCTTGCTCTCCTTCCTATAAACAGACTATAGGTCATGTCCGTTTCAAAGCAAGAACCATTAAATCCACAAAAAATAAGACGTTTTCAAAAGCACATACCTTTTGTAAATAACTTTAGCCACCTCAAGCATCTCCCATGCCAACTGGAGATTTCCAACTTCGTCCTCCTCACTCTCCTATGGAGGATAAGGTTAAACGGGTGAGAAGGACACATGCCCGCACACATGCCCACACGCATCTTTACAGTTGAATACAAACCTTGTCATCATCTTTTCCCTCCCCTTCAACTTCCTCGTCGTCGTCGTCCTCCTCATCATCATCCTCATCCTCTTCATCTAAAAAAAAATTTAGAAATGGAATCTGAGAAACAAGGCATTTCATATCATAGTGAGGTCATTACATGCAGACCACAGAGTCCAGTCGAAATAAAGATTCACCAAGTGAAAAGCCATTATTAAAAAAATAAATCCCCTCATTCCCAGTGCTGCCCTGCAAGTCCAGTATTTCTACCTCCACCCTCTTCCTCCATAGGCTCTTGTTTGTCTTCATTCTCTTTTTTTTGTTCTTTGCTTTTCACATCTTGCTCTGCATCCTTCTCAGCCTGACTGGTCACAGCATCTTCCTGTTTTGAGGCAACAGTTCCTTCCTCCACCTCAATCTTCTCTCCATTTTCACTTTTCTCATGACACTCTGTAGTCATCTCTCCGTTTTCAGCAGCCTTGTCTTCACTTTTGACTGGAGACTTTGTAGTCTTATCTTCCTTTTCAAGGGGTGATTCAGTCTTCTCATTTTTGACAGTAGTGTCTGTAGCATCTTCCTTCTGTGCCTGGGCGTCACCCGAATCTTTCACTTCTTGCTCATCTTTCTTGACCTCTCCTTCAGAGTCCCTCTTGTCCTCTGACATGGCATCATAAACCTGTTCACGGAGTTCATCTCTGGTTTTCTCTATTGTGGCGAAAACATTTAATATTAAGCACTGGATTCTCACCTGATTTTTGTTAAGTCTGTGCACATCTGAAGTAGAACCTTACATAAATACACAGACCTCATTTTAGACTGCAGTCATCAGTAATAAATGTACCATGTTTTTTTGGAGCAAGAATTAAGCAAAGAACCTACATTTAAAGCTTAATGTTTTGTTTAAAGGCAAGCTCTCTACAACAAATAACCAATTAAAAAGATCGGGCATTTCCATGCACCAGAATACTAACCATCCAAGTTATCTGCACTTTCAATCTTTGAATCATTCTGTTTCTCACTCTCCTCTGAGGATTCCTCTGGGACTCCCTCCAAAGCATTACCCAAGACAGTGTTCTCCATCCTGCAGGAGTACAAACCAAGATATTAATGCTGTGAAATGGGCAAAATGCATGTTTGAGGTCCAAGAGCAAAAACCCATCACCCACTTACCTAGCAAGTTCCAGCAAGGACTTCCCACATAAGAAAAAGGCCTCTCCACATTCATCTGCAGTATCCCCATATTTCTCAGCTCTAATAAATAGAATGCCAGTGTTCAAAATTACATCATAAGACCAATTTATTTTTACCATTTATACAGCATGTACTGGATATGTATGGATTCATGCTCACAGTATTACACATTTATAGTTCTGCAGTAACATAGCCAATAACAGCTCTGTTAAGTATAGGTACCAAAATGTACTCTCTAGCTGAATGGCATATTACACCAAGAATGTTGGTCACAGTTAAGCCTTTAATTTAAACAGTATAAGCAGGGAGTTCAGAGCTTAAACAGATTTAACAAATTTAGAGACATCCACAATATAACCTGGAAAAATATGCACAATGCAACAAGCTCCTAACCCCCCCATAGGGACTACTTTACACACTGAGTAATACTCACAGCATGGCACAGGCCTCCTGAAACACACTGACTGCAGACACAAAGTCACTCATGACCAGGTGCCTTTTCCCTGTGCCAATCAGCTTCTTTGCTTCCTCAGCCACATCAACCGTGCTGCAAGTAATTTGCCATTGTACACAAGTTACCATACAAGCAAAGACTTGGACACATGTAAACACTAGTCGTGGAATGGAGACCTTCTCACCTGTCCGCTGCACTGGATGAGCAGGGCTTCTCTTCCACACTGCAAAACGAGGACACCATTAGCCAGCTATCAACTTAAAGGTAGAGCCCAGGTGATGGCTCAATGATATACAGGATGTATTAAACAGTGAACATAAAAATTGTGTTGCAACAAACTTGGTCGACTAAAATCAATGATCAAATGATTTAGGAATTAATTTCAGAGTCGATTAGTAGGTAACAATTTCTCCCATTTTAGTAAAGGGTCTGTGATTCATGGAATTCTGTTACAAGTATAAACAACCAAATACACAGAGCACAGATACATACTGTTTAGATTTACCTGACTAAGGGAATATTGATTACTGCCAATTTGCACATCCATGTTTTAAGTGTGGACAAAAACCTTGACTTGCACACAAACACGGTGAAATTTCAAATAAGGTATTCATCTTTATCTTAATCGTTAGCAGGTGTATGAAAAACCGCAAGCTAAATTTAAAAGTTGATATAATAACTGAGTAACGGGACACTGAACATTCGCTAGGAGTATGAAGTCCACATGTGGTACATACTGATCCCCAGACTCTTCAGTTACAGAAGGGACTTCTCCTCACAAAGACACACTGCCCCCCTCTGCCTTCTCCATCAGAGAGATGCTTGGACTCCTTCTGTCGAAGCGACATCAGACACTCACGGTGTCACTAATGAGGGTACAATCTCGGGACAAACCCAGGACGAACCGAGTTTAGAAGCGTTTCACACCATAACACCGAACTCCCACTCCCGCGGCTCTCGCAGCAGCAACCGGCGAGCACGTTAGCTTTACTGAGGCACGGAACCGGTGGTGGGTGTGCTGTACGGGGTCGTAATACAGAGAGAGCTGAAATTGTAAACCAGCCACCAAACTACCCAGAAAGTCAAGTTATGGGAAGTTGGAAGGCGCTCCTGGCGGACTCATTTTCACCATTTCGCCGAGGCTAGCGAAAGTAAGCAACTAGTTAGCTTAGCCAACCAGCTAGCCACTTCAGCAGCAGCAGCAACATTCTCCCGCCAAAGCGGAGAGCCCAGCACAACCACACCGCCGTCTGTACGTGCAGGCACGCAGGAACCACAACTCAGCCCAAAACTGCCCAACTACAGGTTAGCTCAGCTACCGTAGGCAGTCTTATCTCTACGTGTGTGCTCAGCTCTTCCGTGTCGGAGCTGTCGGTCACTGGTGTCCAGAATTAAGAAAATAAGAAGTTGTTTCGGCGCTGGCGCGCTGACTGGCCACCTCCAAACACTACCGCCCTCTAACTTACTTTTCTGTGGTCGAGGCAGCGGCCGTCTCTTCTGGCATTTTGAGAGAATCAGGAAAAACAGTATAAGCTTTAGCCGATAACTTGGATTGCGCACGCCGCTGAATTTCTCTCACAAGAGGAGAAGATGGCAGATTTCTGCTTCTTGAGCTTTAGACCCGCTTTGTTGGCGCCTTTAAATACGGATACAGCAGCTTCACTTCCGCTAACCCTTCACCTTCTGCCAAAGCGCGGGAGAACGACTTAAAGGGCGAGAAGCGCCTGTCTCTCCTCCCTCCACACTCAGAGCACGGCCACAGGAACTCAAGTTCATTCATTCATTCATGCGTTTGTAATTTACATGCTTTCAGTTGAAGCTGGAGTGTATGAATGTGAGTCCTTATTGTTTTTTTATACAGCCTGGAATTAAAAATAAAATAAAACTATTTGTATTCATGTTAAACTAAATATATTAGTTAATGTTAAATATATATATATATATATATATATATATATATATATATATATATATATATATATATATATATGACATTAGTAATATCTAAACTAAAAGATGAAAGGAGGAGAAGCAGAGAAAGAAACAGCAGCTTGTATACGGCCACTTTTATGTGGGATAATCCTTTTCTTTTGAGTTGTTTAGCATTAAAGATGCAGTTTACAGCTTAAAGAACACACTTTGTGTTTTAACCCCATATCAGTGCTTTCATTCCAGCTGAAAACATTTTTCAGTGAGTGTTCTGTGACACCAGAGGCGTTTACTCAAGGCTTTTAGTGTTCTGTGGAGCTTATTTCAAATATGAACCCTAACTAAATTCCCCAAGAAAAGCTTATTTAATGAAGTAATCTGATGTTATGATCTTCAGCTATTATCAGCAGCAGGGTGAACTGGAAGCTGACAGGACAGCTCTATTATAATTAATATATTTGATCTGCCTTGATTGCTGATATTCACATGACGTACAAAACATTTGAATTTATAAGTATGTTGAAAATTACTTTATGATAGCAAGGCTGGAGATATCTAGATTAGGGGCTCTACTGCGTCTTATAAAATTACATATTTAGCCAGGAACATTATAACACACATTAAATATGTGTTTTAAAGAAACCGAAACATGGGACAGGTGAGGAAGTTATTAATACAAAAGAATGCTCATAAAGTCTGAAAAAGTCAATACAACATGTCACCATTCTTCCAATCAGTAAGAAAAGAATTTATTGTGTAGTATACAGCTGGAAGGGTCGGCTGAAGTGGGTTGGAAGGCACAGAATCTTGCAACAAGGCATTTAATAAGGATCGTTGAAGGGGTAGAGAGGATGTCCTGCATCCCTTGGTACTGGCTTGCCATCAACCTGCAAAAAAGGGTAGTATGAAAAATGCATCTCCATCTCTCAATGTCTAAAATCCATCCTCTTTAAATGTACAGTATAAATGAGCCAACATTAATTCAAATGAGCAAATGTAGTGTCTAGTCTTTACCAGCATCTTCTGGTAACTACCTATGATGACCCCAGTCAAAAATTTCTACACGGCCCAACCATAAATACTTAACAGTACACAATACAGTTAACAGTACTTAGAAAAGAATAAAACCCTCCTGCTGAAATTTATTTACAATAGAAGACAATGTTTCTGATTTTATGATTAAACTCTTTAATTCAAATTTAACTACACCCTTTGAATTTAAAATAAGACAGCCATAAGTTTTAGCCAACATACAAACAGTGGAGCACAACCATTATTCACTGTCCCCAAGCCTTTCTGATATTTGTGCATAATCAGGTAGGAATCTGTGAAAATCATGTGCCCAAATTTCAGATTTACAGCTTCAATGCTAAATAAATTCAACTTGAAAAATTAGGAAAGGGTTCTACAAAAATCATAACATCCAGAATTCATTAACTGCCAACAATCTTTTATTCTAACCAGGTTCTGAGTCTATTTTCTGTTCTTTACTGGGTAGAAAAAACATGGCAAACTGTTTATCCATGATAATCAAAACGTATGCTACATAAATCTGTGCAAAGTAAAAACACCCTGCACAAGCAAATAAAGAGTAATGCTCATTTAAATAAAGAGATGCTCATTTTTCCTTAGATCAACAAAAGATATAATTTTACTGGTGGTGCCCACAGATTGGCACAAAACTGCATGTGTACAGATGAACAATGTTGGAGTGTTTGTTTTTTTGTCCTAGTGGACTGACAGCCACTGCACACGTACTTGATCTTGGCTACCTCCTTCAAATGCCTGTTTAGTAGCTATAAAGATGTTGCTGCAGTCATAAACTGAAATGTCATTAAACATTTAAAAGACAGGGCTTAAGAAACTTACAGTAATAGTTGGCACTATGTAACGCCAGCCTTTATTCAGTTCTGTCACACTGTTCATTTCTTCAGGCGTCAGAGTGAAGTCAAAGATCTGCAAGCAGACAAACACAGCCTTAACATGCTGAGTTACCACAGTGATGCAGGCTCACAATAAATATAACTTATTATTTATAATGCCACATGCAACAGTAACAACCTGTATATTTTCTTTGATGCGAGACTCTGTAACGCTCTTCGGGATTGTCACTACGCCTCGCTGGGTTTGCCACCTGTATAAGGTTAAAAAAAGATGCTCTGTTTGTACATTTAAAAATTCATGGATATGTCATAAAAAAGGACTAGCATGAAGTTCGGTTTACCCAGTAATCTCATCTAGTCAAGACTGCTATGTGATATCTGCCACACTGGTTTGTGTATACTGTGCTTACCTGATTATAATCTGGGCAGGAGACTTATTGTACTTCTTGGCCAGAGCGGCAATGACTGGCTCCTCTAGAAGAATTGGCTCATCTGGTCTTTTCCAGGCTCGGTCTGGAGAACCCAGCGGACTGTAGGCAGTCATCACTATCCCCCGGTCTCTGCAGTGAGCGAGCAGCTCCACCTGTGCCAGGTATGGGTGGCCCTCCACCTGGACGAAGTAAGCATTTATTTAAGTAAGATTTTATCCATTAGAAAGTGGCAAAAAAGGAAAGTTTTTTTTTTAATCAAAATCATTTTTTTTCTAACCCAACCTGCAAAACAGTAGGCTTTATGTTGGCCACTGATAAGATGTCATCAATCTGTCGGCTGTTGAAGTTTGAGAGTCCAATGGCTCTCACAAGTCCCTTTTCCACAAGTTTCTCCATGGCAGCCCACGTCACTTTGTAGTCAATATTATCATACAGTATTGTCCCACCTTTGTTTTTAGGGAATGGATTATCCCCACGTCTGGAATGAGATAAAGCAAAACCCCAGCAGTCACGATAAGCCATGTCAATGTGTAATTAACGCAAGAAGTGCTGTTTCAGTAGTTATTACTACAGAGCATAGACCATTTCAGCTTCACTTAGAATACAAGAATTACTCAGTTTTAATAGCACTTAAATACACAGTGGTGTAGTGACAGACCTGCACATATAGTACCATATAAACCCATATAATTCCTGTTAAACCCAAAATCAGTCTTTTAACTGAGCCAAGCTACCCCGACAAAATTGTGACAAGCTTTAACTATGTGGTGTTTGTGTCAGTAAACATCAGTAAACACTGCTTAAGCTGGGGTCTCACTGGAAGGCATGGGGCCAGTGAATGAGGTAGAGGTCCAGGTACTCCAGCTTCAGATCTTTTAAGGTCTTGAGCAGGGCTGGCTCCACATCCTCTGCATAGTGCTGTGTGTTCCACAGCTTAGATGTCACAAAAACGTCCTCTCGCCTCAAGGCCTAAGGATAGAGAGAAAAGCACTTTCATGTTTGGGTCAGCAAGTTCAAACAAAACCCTGTAGCTCAATTTTATTTATTTATTTTTCCCACATAAACACAGTTGAAAACATCAGCTGCCATTTCCATTGTCTGAATGTTGCAAGATGAACTGGACAATAGAAATGATATATTGGTTAATTTCAAATTTAATTTAAATTTTACTGCTTTGACAATCATACAAGTTTACAAGTTCATTGACATGTTTTGTTGATTTGAAGTAAATGCACACATTTCAATTTATTTGTTGAATTTAACATTTTGGGAGAAAAAAAGTGCCTATACTTTTGATTCTCCTCACACTCAAAAATGCTAAATTCAGCAAATATGAAGAACTGTGCATGAAAATGAGCAGAAATGTGTTCGTTAATTCAAACATAATTTAATCAGGGAAATTTTCCATATAATTTACATTTGGAGTTAAATTCCCTTGTCCTGTAAAATGATGATTTTGTAGTACTGATGCCTTGCAAACAATAACGTATACTCTCAACAAGCATTTTATTATGTACACCTGCTTGTTTGATAATCCTCACTTACCAGGTGCACGTTGTAGTTCTCAATTTGCTGACTGTAGTCCATCTGTTTTTACACATACTTTGTCAGCTAAGTATCTCCAGCAGATCCACTCACACCAGAACAACACACACTAACACACCACCGCCATATCAGTGTCACTGTAGTGCTGACAAAGATACACCCCCACATGATTCTTGTTCTATGGCGGTGCGGTGAGGGTCCTGACTATTAAAGAACAGGGTGAAAGGAGGCTAACAAAGCATGCAGAGAAACAGATGGACTAGTCTGTAATTGTAGAACTACTAAGTGCACTTATATGGTATATGGAGCTGATATAATGGACAATGAGTGTCCAAAATGGTAACTTTATATGAGAAGGAGAAGCATTCTTGAGGCTAATTTATGATACGAGATTTTGTCCGGAATAACAAAAGTTTAAAAAAGGCCAGACAGGACGAAGATCAAAAACAAGATACAATACAAAATACAGAAAATACAATGTTATTGATTAGTGTACATTAAAGTTTTCTTGTCTGAGCTGTATGATCTTCTAAGTGTTTGGTCATCAACTACTGTTAGGGGGCAGTATACACTGTACACAACATTTAAGGCACCTCACAGAACACTTCACTCCAAAGCAATGGTAATTTGTATAATGCAGTCTTATTTGAAACTGTGGTGCACACTGCAAGATGGGGAGCAGAAACAGTGCAAGACAGATATTTATGTTCCTGTTTTACAGCTTACTTAACCTGCTTTTCTGACCTACTTTGTCAGGCCCTAATATCTCCTGGAAGGCTTCACCAACTTCCGGTTCATTCGCATAAATGGCAGCACAGTCAATGTGCCGATAACCAGACTGAAGTGCCCAGATAACTGCCTGCTTTACCTGCAATTGAGAGCACAGAGAAAGATTGCATGGCAGACGCCCTGTTGTTCTCATTACAAAAATATAATGTATTATAAATATTAATATTATGTGTGAATATTACATGTTGACACCCATATATAATGACACGGTAATGTCTAATTTATACAGTCTGATTTAAAACTCACCTTTCCAGGTTCACTTTTCCACGTCCCTAGTCCCACCAGGGGCATCTTTCGCCCAGTGTTAAGCACTGCAAAGTCACTCATGCTTCCCTACAGATAAGCAGACACAAGTCTTTAATATAAAACCAACAGTCTGTCTGTTTTTCATATGCCCGACTAAAACTCATGCAGGCTAGAAGTCAGCAGACAAGCCGGTTTTGCTGAGTCTGTAATAGGATGTAAGGAGGAACTTGGTGACTTGTCACCTGACTTCCCAGATGCCTCAAACAACAGCTGTGGCCACTCCTGCAAGCACCAGTGGTTGGAATAAACCCTCCATGTTTAAAAAAGCAGTATTTAGATATTTGTTTTAAAAAGAGACATATTTTGAATCTAAAAACACTCTAAAGTGAAAATGAAACTCTTACTGTGTTATCTGACAAGCTGGCACGTTAGCTGAATCTCACCGTGGCTAATCACATGACTTTCCCAGAACAAAACTGAGTCTTACTAAAAATAGAGAATGCTTAAAGGAGTTGGACAGTATGGACATTATAACCCAGCGTAAATACTATTTACTGCACAGATAGTAGTGAATCGGTTCTACACATCTTAAACAGTTCATGCAGTAATGTGAACGACAGTAAAGGACAGACGGAACAAAGCTCTATTATTCGGTCCGGTTCTAGAGAGAAGACTGTATGACAAGGTACCAGACTCCGGCAGTAAAACCTGCAGGTGCGATTAACAGCATGAAGAGCAGCGACAAAATCTGAGGAGCTGCATTTAGTTTCACTCTGCTGATCCTCCTGCACTCTGTCTGCACACAAGCACCATTAACTCAAACTCAGACTCGATTTCAGCATGTACTCACCCTATTTAACTCCCTGCACAGAACTACACCCTCGGTATCTTCCGCTCGAGACTGATGATAAATTTCTTTAAAAGTATTTTATTCTCCTGTCACTGCTGACGCTCTTCAAACCGTTTCCGGTTCGCGGATCGTTTCACACTTTCAATATAAAAGTCCCTGAACCGCACTCAGCCCTTCCGACGAGTAAACCAACCTGTGACATGTATATTGTAATGCTTTGTGCGTTTGCAAAGAAAATTATATATATATATATATATATATATATATATATATATATATATATATATATATATATATATATATATATATATATATATATATATATATAATTTTCACTATTTTTTGTAAGCGTTGTTTGTATTGACTGATCTGAACAGCTGAAAATGTTAGACAATACAGCTGGTACACGTCCACTTTGCTGGTTTCATTTAAACAATACGTACCATAAAGCGGCCCTCCTAAATAAGGATTTTCAGTTGCTTTCTAAAATAAAGATCAGACTAAATGGAGAATAACTTGCAAATACGTGTGTTTTTACACACTTTAATTCAGACTGCTTATCTATCCTACCTGTCAACACTGCCTTTTAAAACATATAGGCCCCAAAATGTTATACAATATGGTCCCATAACATTTAAAGTTTTAGAATTTTTAAGAATTTAGAACCGCTTTTTGTCAGCTGTGCTGCACATAGAAATTTGACCTCCGTATTTAACCCATCTGTGAAGTAAAACGCCCTCATACACACACTAGTGAACACACACACTAGGGGTTACTGATTATTCCAATGAGCAAGGAACTGCAAGCTAAACATCTCATTTAACTCTAATATTCATCCTTTTCAACTTTAGCTAGAACATATTCAAGAGAAGAACTTTTAGATTGTCTTATTTCCTGTAGGACAAACTCTACTGCAACCATATGACATCATCATCGTGCAGCATATTTGATAAAAACCTAAAAAAAAAAATGACCATTTGGTTTATTTGTCACTCTTTAAGGTTATTAGACACTCTTTTAAGGTATGCACGTCTTAGGAGTCGAGGGTTGCCTTCAACAGCTTTTTTGAGCTATTTGAACTCATACTCTATTATACTTTTAATTAATGTAGTGAATTGTTTATTATACAAAACACATTTGTCAGTTCATTTCATTTCAGCATGTTTGTTGGCTGTGTAGGCTGTGTATCCATATCTGTTTTCATTTTTCATAAATGTGCTGCTTTGTCAAGAGTTTCCTTCACTGGGAAGCTCCTAAACAGGCCTTGTGGATAAAATGAATAAAAAAGATCAGACAATAATGTGGTTAACAGTGGTTATGATAATGATAAGTACAAGATGAAGTTAGTTCAGTATAATGAAAATGATATAAATATTATATTAATAGTAACAACATCTAATAGTTACAACGGTTGTTTCCAGGGGTTAAGATGGCGTAATGTCTCATTGGGTTTGACTACTGCAGATATAAACGAAACCGGGCTGCGGTTTTATAGCTGCAGTTCAAGTTTCAAGTTTCAGGTTTATTTGTCATTTGCACAACATGTCAGGACATTTATGCATTGAAATGCTTGTGGTGAGGCTCAGGTAGATACTCTACAGCAGGGCAACATTATATACATACTAAACATACTAAAACAAAGAGATATAAAAGAGTTCTATTAAATAAATACAAAATACACAAAATATACACAAAATACAGAATATACGAAGACAGGAGGGATCTGTAGAAATGATCTGACGTACATTTATTAGACAGGTATAGTCTAAGAGCGAGCAGAGCTATAAAATAAATATGTATATTTATATCTATTCCTGTTGTTTAAAGTGACTCAGTGATGTTGTCCATAGCGGTGATATATTAAGAATATTAATGCTAATAAAGTGTCCGAGTGCAGCGGTATTGGTGAAAGGCTGTATGCTGTGTAGCTACAGTCCAACCAGATCTTTTGGATCTAGTTATAGTTTTAGAAAAAAAAAAAAAAACAGTTTTTCAATATTATTTTATTCTGCAATATTTATTGCAATATTGCCAAGTGTCACCAAATGACCTAAATGATTATTGTAAAAGTAAATGAAGTTAATTATAATCTGATGTTGAAAAAATGTAAATTTGAACTTTAATGCTGTACAGTTAATTTCAACTCACCCAACACAAAGCAGGTGACCAATGTGGTCATTCTTCTCCAAGACAGACTACTGAAAAAAAGCTCAGCATGGTATCAGAATTTTAAATTATATATGTTTGTTTACACTACCGATGCTGTCTCAAGCATTTAAGAATAACCAGTACAACTCCATAAATAACTCTGGACACATCAACAATATAGCAAATCCAAGATTTTGAATAGTAATACACTAAACATATAACAAACTGTTTTCAAGACACTCATCTTCACAGTAATGTATATACTGTGTTTGCTAGTGCTATTTTCAAAATGTGTGCTTCTGTGCTTCACAGTGGAGTAAAATGTGTTATTGGCATAATAAAAGATCTAATATCTTCAGAGCTCCAGTAAGTATGTAACCCTTTACAACTCTGTACACTGGTGTATCTATATTTTGTTCTTTTTTCTACAAATAATCTAATTAACCTGCTTCATCCCTCTGAGTTCACACATCCTCTACAGAGAACACACTTTATATACACAGTTACTGTTTACATGCTACATTTAACACGTTAAATACTGTGTGCAAAAATGAGTCCATGTTTTATATGCTGTGCTTTATCCAATATGTTAACCTTAATAGACATGTACATAGACAGCAGTTTATTAGAAATTGTGCAGTAAACAATCTTTCATGGCATGTTTAGTGAAGGTGTTGACTTGGTTATTTCTGGTAGGACTGTAAGATTTATCAGTATATCTGGAGGAAGAGGAAGAGGAGGGGCGACCGAATGTCATTAGCTTTGGGAATTTGAATGCTTTGAAAGCTGTGGTGTCTTTTTCTGCCTGTCTCTCTTAGTTTCTATCTGGTGTAGGAGACAGATAATGATCCTCTGCTGAAGAAAATGAAAAGTCTGTCTCTCGTGGTGGCGATAGGTGAGCTTGTCAATCTAGCTTAACTTTTCTATATCATGTATGATGTTCCTTGGAGGTTTACATACTAAGGCTTGCTAATGTATGCAGAGGTAAATATACTTAGCTTGTGAAGTTCTGCTATGTATTTATGAGTACAGTATTCATGTATAATTTGTTTATATGATATACAGCGTGAATATACTGTTACTATTTACTATAATTGCTTTATTGCTGTGACCTAGAGCATGTGCATCTTCCAGTCTGTTTAATTTGGATGATATTAGAGATAAGAAATGCGAGAGTTAACAAGCTGTTGTTCTTGTTTTTAGTGATCTCCTTATTATTGGTGGAACATGAAGCTCTTCATGGTAAAACACACAACATTACCTCCACCTGCTTCTGGGCTTCTCGCTTACTAGAACTTATTTTGTGCCTCTTTTTAATGCAAATACATTCACCAGCACCATCAGCATCACAGTAAGCAGTGTGATTAACATCACCAGGACACTACATCCTAAAAACCACAACACACTTCTCCAAATAACACTTGCAGGCAGCAAACTAAAGCTGGACATTTGTTCAGGTCTGTTTATTTATGTTTGTTGGTGTTGGTCACTGTCGATGTTTATCAGTGTTTCTTGACATTTGTTGCTGATTGTGTTCATTTATGTAGTGTTAGTCAGTGTTTGCTGATGTTTTGTCAGGGTTCATGTTTCAGTGTTTGTGTGTTTGTGCTTGTTGCTGTTTGTCAACATTTTGTTCATTGGTGTTTGTCTGGGTCGATGATTATGGTGTTTGTCAGTTGTAGGTGTTTGTAGATATTTATTAGTGCTTATTGATGTTTGCTGATGTTTGTTAGGGTTGATGTTTGTTCTGTTTGTCCGTGTTCATTTTTATTAGTTTGTTGATGTTTGTTGCAGTATGTCAGTAGTTGCCAGGGGTTGTTGGTTTCTGGCCGTGTTTATTGGTGTTTGCTGATGTTTACTGGTGTTTGTTAAGGTTGATATATTTGGTGTTTGTTAGGGTTTGTTAATGTGTATTGCTATTTGCTGATGTTTGTTCGCGTTTGAAAGGGTTGATGCGTGTGCTGTTTGTTAATGTTGATAATGTAATGAGTTTTTTGTGTTTGGAATTGTTAGTTTATGTTTTTTAAGTTTGTGGTTTGTCAGTGGTTGTTTATGTTTGTCAGGGTTTCTTGATGTTTATTTGTGTTTTCTGATTCTGTCAGTGTGGGGAGTGTTTGTTGATGTTTATTAGTGTCTTTTGGTGTTGATATTTATTGCTGTTTGTCTGTGTTGATATTTATTGCTGTTTGTTGGTGTTTATAACTGCTTGGTGGTGTTTGTCAGGTTTTATTGATGTTTGTTGGTGTTTGTTAACTATGCTGGTATGTTTTTGTCGGGTTATTTGATAAAATAAATGTTGATTATGAGTTGGTTTATGTAAATAGTAAAGTATGTAAAGTAAACGTGTGACTGAAACTACAAAATGCATTAAAGACGCTTCTAAGACTAAGACGCGACGGTATTCTCTGTCTGCAGATGGCCCTTCAACAAAACAGACACCAACTCAGCCCACTGTGATGTTAGGCCAAAATGTCACTGCAGCCTCTAATGGTTCGAGTTCAGCAAGTGAAATATCAGAGGGAGGTAGGAAGATTTTTTCACTATATCTAAGTAATTTCATCCTTTTCATTTTTATAAGGGCTCACTTAAGTCACAAGAATATGTCTCTGTTGGTACGAAAGCCTGGTTGAGCTTTTAATGATGCCTTGTACAAACCTTGTGGTAACTAATACGCCAATATCACTCTGTGTTCTGTAGGGTCCTGGGTTTGGGTGGTCTGTGCCATTGTGGTCATTCTGCTTCTCGTTCCTCTTATCTTGCTGCTTGTACCAAGCTTCCGGTAAGGCAGCTGTTGCTGATAATTTTAGACAGAATATAAATTAACATGAGTGTGTCTGCTGTGACTTACGATGTAAAAGGTATCCATTTATGATACCAAGACAAAAAAACAAAATTAACAATGAAAAAAAAATGACATTAAAGAAAACAAAATTACAAAAGCAAAATCAACTTTACAAGACATGAAACACTTTTACCAGTAGCAAAAAAGTTTTACAAACCTCAGAATTTTAACGGAAAGGGTAGGTCTAACACAAAGGAAGTTCTTGTTGAAGACCCTTGTCAATCAAATAAACAGGCGACGTCTAAACCACTTTGAGTTGGAA
>JAMWET010006546.1:0-27500 GCA_024036415.1 Prochilodus magdalenae
ATTTTTTTACACCGTGTACATCATCTTAATAACCGCAGTAATAAACACACATGGATTTAGTTCAGAATATTATTACCAGTAAAACAGAGGAGTATCAGATATTGTGTGGAAGTGATGAAATCTTATTGTCTGACCTTTTACTCTGAACAAGTAAAGGATCTTTCATCATTCTTTCCACAGCAGGAAGATCCTCTACCATGGTGGAGGGATTGTACTGAATTCTGCTCCAGAACTCCTCTAGTCTCTCTTTCAGATCACGGCGAGAGATTTCCTCACTCCATCAAAAATGAGGGACGTTTGATGGACAATGATGCTGGGTGAGTCCTCAGAATCCAGAAGGGACACAGACAGACTGGAGGAAACTCTACAGAGAAGAGAACCACACCAATGGAGAGAGGAGAACAATCTGGCTCTAGCTTGTTTAGGATGACGTAAACACACAAGAAAGAAATATAAATGAGATGGTTTATTCTGTACAGAGACCGTTACATTTGAAATCTTTTTATTTTGCTGTTGTGTGTCAGGTTCACATGTATTAACAAGCAAAATATGGAAAAGATAACATAAAGTCTTTTTCCTTACCAATCATGAAATGTGCATTTTCCTGTATCAGCAGACAGAACTCATTTGTTTAGCGGTCTTGTTTAAGTTGTATGCATTGAACTGGAGATTTGTGTTGTGTAGCATAGGCGTGTTGCTCCGTGTAGTTTTCTACATGTGTTTGTGAGAGTTTATGCTTTCTTGCACTGTTGTGTGGTAACGTTGTGAATGGCTCAGAGATTCTGGTGGGTTTAATCACTCAACGTAACGAGAACCTTCTTTTGTGACAGAAAGGGGAAAACACTACTGTATCGAGTATATCTATTGTATAACCTGTAATGCTTAAACCATGCTTGTTAGAATAAAAAGACTTCGAAACCGACGTTTGCAGAATTAAAAAACAGGAAACGTGTTATTCACAAACAGGCAAGGCTCAGCAAGCCACCAGTAAACAGCACAACAAAGGCGAAGCTACAAACCGGAGTCAGAGACAGGCGGAGGTCAGAACCAGGTAGAACAAGCAGCGAGGGCAAACACACTGTAGTCAGAACACGAGCAAAAGGGGATAAAGCGAAAGAGTAGTAGAGAAAACGAAGGGAGGGAGCGGAAACCAGAATTGAGACGAGGCCGAGACCGCTCAGGATTGCTAACTAAGTTTGGCAAAGCTTCGCAGGGACCACGTCGTGAAAACCCAGCCTAAATACAGGCAGTAATTAGATACAGCTGCGGTTAAAACTCGGGCGATCTAGGCGAGAACTGAGTCCGCATGGGGGCGCATAGACATGACGTCATCAAGGCGTGGCCCTCTGGGAAGTGGAGGCCTGAAGAGCGGAGAAGCAGGGGAGACGCGGAGGCGTGACAATACTTAAAAACATGATGTTCATTAACTTATAAAAACACTTTTAACAATGTGACTAAAATCTGCTCCCAACAGTCATTTATGAAACTGATGTTTTTTCCACCAGGCTTCTCAGAAATGCAGGACACTATGGACACGAAGACAGCCTATGAAAAAAACATTACACAAGGCTGGGGGCTAGTTATAGTGTACAATCAATGGTAGATCCCTCTCTGTGAAACTAAAAAGATGCCTAAGTCCACATATTTTAAACAAGTCGATGTTACCTGGAGGAACTGGAGTGATCCTCTGTTGTGCTCCAGCTGCTCCAGTCTCAGTGTCTCTCCTCTTTAGATCAGCTATCTCCTGCCTCCAGTCCCACTTTCTCCAGGGACTTCTTCAGCTTCGACACTCAGTTCAGTCCTCTCCTGAGCTCTGATCAGCCTGTTACCTCAGAGCGCTTTTTCTCATGGAGCGGAATCAGCTGAGTAAAGATCCTCCGCACTGTCCTCCACTGCTCCTGTGCAGAGATCTGTTACAACATACAGGACCCAGAGGAGCTCCATTTAAACACCAGTACCATCCACCCTCTCACTGAGGACCAGATGAATCACTGTCCACCACTGTGTCTGTGTAGGGTCTCAAGTGTTCCAGCACTGGTCCTCCTCACTATTGACTGGGAGGACAGTCTGACTGAGCGGTGCAAATAGCCGCCCGCTCCAGCAAGATCTCTGCTCACTACTAACCTTAAGAGTCTCACAAGCCTGTTTCAACCTCCTGCAGCTTCTTCTCTTTCTCCTGAAGTCCTGCGAGATTCATCTGCACCTCTTAAATGATTCGAGGAGGAGTACATATTTAAGCTAAAGTTTACAGAATTGTGCTGTGAGGTATATTTGTAGTTATCGCTTTTTAACAGAATTAATATGTATTAAATGTTTTTAAATATTAGCTGTCATGAATTTGCTGTAATAGTCCCAGGTCAAGTGTTCAAACAATGGCTGTGCACATCTGTTTGTGCAAGTCCAAAAGCTGAAAAATCAGCTTTACAGTGTGGGTGGGGAAAAGATTGGGCAGCTGTTGTTAATTTTCCTGATTTAACCTTATCAAGCATGGAAAACAAAGCAGGGATAAAAAAAATCCTTTAAATATTATTCATATTAGGGGACAAACACAGTGATATTTGAGAAGTGCAAATAAGTTTATATGATTTACAGAAAGTGTGCAATAAATTGTCTAAACAAAAAAGTAGGCAGGTGCATAAAAATTTGGGTCACAAAAAAAAAAACCTTAGGATCCTCCCTTCGCAGAAAATAAACAGCCTCAAACGTTTCCTATAGCTTCTAATGGAGAGTCTGGATTGTGGCTGAAGGTATGGTTTGTGGTTTCCGAGCATGGACAGCTTCTCTTTAAGTGACCACCACAGATTTCATAATATTCTGGTTGGGGACTGAGATGGCCATTCCAGAAGTTGTACTTGTTCCCTCTGCATGAATGCATTAGTAGATTTTTGAGCAGGGTTTAGGGTCATTGTCTGTTGGAAGAATCACAGCCCCGGCGCAGCTTTAGCTTTGTCACTATTCCTGGACATTGGTCTCCAGAATCTGCTGATATGATTGGGAATCCAGGCGCCCCTCAACTTTAACAAGATTCCCGTCCCTGTACTGGCCACACAGCCCCCAACAGCATGATGGGATACCACCACCAAATTTTACTGTAGTAGAGGTGTTTTTCTTGGAGTGCTGTGTTCTTTTTCCTTCATGCATAACGGCCCTTGTTATGCCCAAATAACACATCACCTTATTCCAAAATGAAGCTGGCTTGTCCAAATGTGCTTTAGCATACCTCAAGCGGCTCTGTTTGTGATGTGGGCGGAGAAAAGGCTTCCTCTGCATCACTCTCCCATACAGCATCTCCTTGTGTAAAGTGCGCCGAATAGTTTAACGATGCACAGTGACTCAATCAGCAGCAAGATAATGTTGTATGTCTTTGGTGCTGGTCTGTGGGTTGACTCTGACTGTTCTCAACATCCTTCGCTTCTGTTTATTCAAGATTTTTCTTGGTCTGCCACTTCGAGCCTTGACTTGAACTGTGCCTGTGGTCTTCCATTTTCTCACAATGTTTCTCACAGTGGAGACTGAAAGCTGAAATCTCTGAGATAGCTTTCTGTATCCATGTTTTGAGACTCCCATGCTGCGACTCTTCAGAGAAGAAGCGAAGAGGAGAAAAACTTACAATTGCCCCCCTTAAATACCCTTTCTCATAATTGGAGTCACCAGTGTATGGAGGTCAAGTGTCACTGAACAAATTTGAGTTCCAGTAATTAGTTTTGAAATCAATAAAATGACAACAGTGCCCAAATTTATGCACCTGCCTACTTTTGTTTAACCAATTATTGCACACTTTCTGTAAATCATATAAACCTCATTTCACTTCTCAAATATCACTGTGTTTGTCCCCTATATGATATATTTAACGCAATTTCTTTATCCAAACAATCAAGGCTTTATAAAGGTAAATCAGGAAAATTAACAACGCTGCGCAAACTTTCGCATCCCAATGTATTTATCAGTTACTTGTTTGGATTTTCCTGCTCCACCTTGTAATGGTCACTTTAAGGTGGGGTACAGTGCGCATGTGCACGGTGAGAGCCAGAGCAAATGATGGAGAAGTGTGGAGAAAAATGCGGGAGAGTGTGTGCATGTGGTGAACTGTGCTGGTTGGAGCCTGGGTTCTCCAGCTGGCGTTGTTTGGGAAGTTGTGACGAGCGAAGTCTGGATGCTCTCATTGTTCAATAAACACTGACTCCGAAACGCCTGCCCGACGTGTTCCCATCGTGTCTTTTCATAGAGCTAAGTATTCACCTCTCCACGAGAGCACCCACCTAACACCATACTTCCAGTCGTTACAACCTTAAATGAGGCGCCTGAATAAGAAGCCCAGATCAGAATCTGTTTGAGTACAGCCAGTGATTGAATAAAGGGAGTCATATTTGTTTATTACTGTTATAAACAGAGCCTGGCTTCCAGCTCTGGCTGCTGCCGTTATATCATACCAGTGAGTTAACGTGAGGAGCAGCCTGGAGATCTGGTTTAATTAATATTCAGTTCTGATTAAGTATCTAGTAAACTCAGATAGAGCCATCGCACTCGCCTGTTCTGTTGCATCAAGAACTTCCACCTTACCCCAAGACCAAGAAAATCCAAAATGATAGCTACAGAATGAGGGCTGGCTAGTTTGTTTCGAGACCCGGGTCAGGAGACATGACTGGTCTTGAGTAATTCAACACTACACAGCTAAAACACTGATCAAGCTATTTTCTCCAACACCACAGTCCAGTTTTTATCAGGTGACATCGTGAGCTGAGATCTCACCACAGCGCTTATGGCTCGTTGGTGAGCAGCACAGTACCACCAGCAGAGCAGCGGCACTTGTGGCAGCATGGAGGTTGAGTGGACTTCACCCAGGAGCAACAACCAGAAAATCCCCAAGCAGTCCGGTTGCTGACACATCTCTTGCATCACTAGCCTACCACACACTGCTGCACTTACTACCAGTCATTAACACTACAGTTTAGGACTGACCAAATCTGTTAATTACAGAACTATGAGACTAACTGTGTTTAAGAAACACAAAACATGCATCAAGAACCATTACATTAATGGAACAGGTTCTAGATTAGGAACATACCGTGTATGAATGAACAGCTCTCACCTGTTTCTCTGATCGCTCTGCTGCAACTGCGACTGTATCATGATCTTTATGTTCCTCCAGCATACACAAATAACAGATGAAGCTTTGGTCAGTACGACAGTAGATCTTCATCACCTCATCATGCTGAGAGCAGATCTTCTCCTGTAGCTGTTTGGAGGCCTCGACCAGCTTGTGCTTCTTAAAGGCCGGAGACTGATAGTGAGGTTTAAGATGAGCTTTACAGTAAGAAGTCAGACACACCAAACAGGACTTGCTTGCTTTACGCTTTCTCCCAGTGCAGGAATTACACGCCACATCTCCAGGTCTAGCGTAACAGGGAGCAGGAGGAGCTGCTCTGAGTTCTGTCTTCTTCAGTTTCTCCACCACTTCAGTCATAACATTATTGCTCCGTAGAACAGGCCTTGGAGTGAAGGTCTCTTTGCACTGGGAGCAGCTGTAGACCCCGCTCTGATCCTCCTGATCCCAGCAGCCGTTAATACACACTATACAGAAACTGTGTCCACAGGGAATAGTCACTGGGTCCTTCAGCAGATCCAGACAGACTGGACAGCTGAACTGGTCCTGATCTACTGAAATACTAGCCGTTGCCATTTTCCTGCACTTACAGACTGAGAGAGAGAGAGAGAGAGAAAGCAACACTCTTGAGACCACTTTCATTTCCCCTGTAATAAAGGAGCAGCAGGTGGGAGTGGCAACATATGGAAGGATTTGGTTGGCCAGAACTCAAAATGTATATTTTTGAATAGAAGCTGAATGCTAATAGACCCAGCTATAGATTATTACTGTGTCTCCTACTAACACTGGTCTACACAAGGGGCCAGGTCACATGTGTAGAGAGTGAAACGCTCCACTGGCACATATTGTACCCTGATAAATTACTCTGAATGGCTGTGAATGTAACAGAGTAGTGTTGAATAGTTTGGGCCTCTTCCGTTTCTCCTTTTCCTTCCACCTTTAATTAGCGATTGGCTAACACACAACACTCATTATCTGACAGTATACTCTTCTTCTTCTCCCTTTTGTTCTTAGTACACATTCTTTGTCTGCTGACAAGTCCCACAGTTTGAGATATCGACACCATTACAACTTTGCCAGGGTGACCACATGTCCGGTTTTAGGCCAGGCAGTCCTATTTTAACTCCCAGTGCTCTGTCTGGCAGGACACCTGGACAGTTGCCTTGCATTTCGTTGGTTTAACAGCTTCCTGTAACACTGTGGCTCACCTACTGGCTAACTCCAGCCCAGCCCTCTCTATGCTAGCCAACTAGTGAGCTCTCGTCTGACTCATCCATGAAAAATGACTCATTTCTAAATGGTGGCTTCACAGCCTCGTTCGTTTCAAATAGCAGGAAGGCTCAATTTCACACCTTCCGTGCGTTATGCAGATGTGATAGAGATTAGCAGGAAAGGGTGCGGCGTGCTGATACAGACGAGCACAAGCACTATGTGCAGAGTGCAGGGACTTCCTCTCTGGCATCGTTTTAGCGCCTCTCTGTAGCTACTCCTTTAGAGTCGTTTGTGTCATGCTGTGTCAAGGCGGTTATCTCTGCCTCCATCTACTAACAGAATACTTCAGAACTGGAAACCCCCAACAAGTTATATAGAGAGTTAGGGCGAGGCTGAATGTCCCAAAGTTCAGTAAGTCAGAGGCTTGCATTCTGTTCTTCAGAACTCCGTGCTCTGAAACCATTCACTGCATTGAGGCACTGGAGGCCAAAGCATTCTGCATCACCCCAGCGTATAAGGCAATGACAGATCTAAATGACGAACCTGAAAGAAGACCTAAGGATCTTTTTTTTTTTGGCTTCGCTGTGAACACCAGGCCTAGACAGCACACTCCAGACTTAGCTAGAGCGTGTGAGGCTGATTTCACACAAGTAGGCCCCCAAGTTGGTGAGTAAATCAATCATTTATGTTCTAGATTTCTGTTTGAGGTGGGCGGCTCTGTTATGAAGATTGGCTTATGATCATAATTCTGTTCTTATGACCCCCAGCTGATATCCACAGTAACAGTCGTGTGCATCCCACAGCTGCTGGAGTGTGCATAGGGGAGGATCCACAGAGCGAACCCAACGGTCAAGGTGGTCCCACAGATGCTCAGTTGGGTTCAGAGGTGATACATGCTGGGCGATGCATGCTGATTGTCTTCAATGCACAAACTCTAACCCCAAACTCTAATGCACAGTCATACTAATCTGCACTCCTCTATGTGTTATTTATTCATCCCTTAGGACTCTTATTCGTTTTGCCCCCAAACAAAATCTACTATTTCCTTCCTCTACACACACAGTGCTTTTTAGAAGACCAATTAGTTCACCACACAAGTGGCTAAAGCTTTTTACCCCTCTACAGGAAAAACACATGGAGTGTAGAAATTAGATCTTTAATGGAAAGTGGACTTTTATACACTGACGTTCTTAGTGTCTGAGTCTCCGTCAGCTCACATAACCCAATCCACCGTATAAGCTGGGAGGATGAATCAATGCATTCATATGTTTTGTGTAATAAACAAAAAAACAAACAAACTTCACATTTGACGATTTAACGTCAAGGACTGACCGTTGTGTCCAAACCAGCTCTCATTACCCCCTGCTTTCCTGCTGATGCCTTTATATGAGACTGAAATGTACATGTCACCTCCCTCACTGCTCCACTCAACCTCCCAGTAGCAGCGTCCACTCACACTCTCCTTACTCAACACCTGATACCAGTATTTAAATCTCTCTGGGTGATCCGGGTAAGGCTGGTCTTCCAGACTGTTCGTCACCACTGTGTTCTCCTCAGACAGTCTGAGGATCTGATGTGCTGTGTTGGGATCCAGAGTCAGCCGACAGTAATCTAACACAGAACAGAAACATGTATTTACAAAACGCACACTAATTAGTACCACACACACTAATAACTGTTTCACTCCATTTACATTTCTATTATTTCAGGAGCAAATAAAAAAAAAAAAATGGTTTCAGTAAAACAAAATTAATCCAAGATCACTGGAACACATAATTAAATACATAATTGTTTTCTGTCAAACTGCAAATTAATTGTGATTTTATATAACTCTTTAAACTTACTTTATGAATATTTGTTCATTAGCTTGATGACTGAAATAGAGCACTATCAGATCATTTGTGTGGAAGTGATGAAATCTTATGTCTGACTTTTACTCTGAACCAGTAAAGATCTTCATCATTCTGTTCCACAGCAGGAAGATCCTCTTACCATGTGGAGGGATTTTACTGAATTCCTGCTTCCAGAATTCCTCTAGTCTCTCTTTCAGATCAGAGAGAGATTTCCTCACTCCATCAAATGAGGGACGTTGATGGACAGTGATGCTGGGAGAGTCCTCAGATCCAGAAGAGACACAGAGAGACTGGAAACTCTACAGAGAGAAACACACAATGGAGAGAGAGAACAGTGTACTGGAGTAAAGTCTTAAAGGTCTGATCTCTGAGTTTCAGCTCTCTCTGTAGATCAGACAGTGACTGTTACCTGGAGGAAGTGGATGTGGTCCTCTGTGTGCTCCAGCTGCTCCAGCTCAGTGTCTCTCCTCTTTAGATCAGCTATCTCCTGCTCCAGTTTCTCCAGGAGTTCTTCAGCTCGACTCAGTTCAGTCTTCTCCTGAGCTCTGATCAGCTCTGTTACCTCAGAGCGCTTTTTCTCAATGGAGCGGATCAGCTGAGTAAAGATCCTCTCACTGTCCTCCACTGCTGCCTGTGCAGAGCTCTGTTACAACATACAGACCAGATGGAGCTCCATTTAAACACCAGCTATCATCCACCCTCTCACTGAGACTCTAGATGACTCACTGTCCACACTGTGTCTGTGTAGGGTCTCTAAGTGTCCAGCACTGGTCTCCTCACTGTCTGACTGGAGGAGAGTCTGACTGAGCTGTGAAATAGCTGCTCCAGCAGATCTCTGCTCACTACTCACCTTAAGAGTCTTCAAAGACTGTTTCGCCTCCTGCAGCTCCTTCTCCTTCTCCTGGAGTCTCTGCTGGGATTTTGTCTGCATCTGCTTCAGCAGTTTCTGGGGAGACATGGATTATTCTTATATATGAGAACAGAGATTTATTGGGACACCTCTTGCTAGTTTACAGTTAGGAAACAGAGAACAATCTGTGCAGCCCAGATTAACAAATCTCTGAAGATAAACAAGGTTAATCTGGTGAAGACTGACTGGTAAATAAGAAGCCTATGTCCGGTTTAGTCATTAACGCTCGTCTTATCTCATGTGTACATGTGTGTTTCTTTACAACTGGACAACAACAGATAAAGCAGCATCTACAGTATGTATTTACATCTGCGCCCTGAGCCACCATTGACCGCCCCATGCCCCGCCTGCACACATATGTTTGTTTATTGTTCAGACTAGCCACGCTGAGCCACACGCTGCAGTAATTGCTGTGGTGTTGGGATTTCTTGATCTGTGTTTGTCTGTGTCAGGTCAGAGTGTCTGTACTGCAACCAGAGGAAGAACCATAATACACATAGAACCCAAGCCATCCCACAAGCTCTAGTTCTGATGCACCTCGTCTTTCTGAAACTGATCTGGAAGAGTATGGACCCCGATCATGAGGATAACGTCTGAATCGGCAGTTAAAGAGTTATAGCCTGCGCTTGTTCTGGCCTGGAATGTGTGCTGGGAAATGACGGTTGACTAATTACAGTTTAATTCGCTGGTTTGACTTGTTTAGAAGAATGCGACAGGAGTTCCAAGAGACAGGTGACGGGTTATTTAGGCTGCCACGTCCTCACCCTCAACCGATTCAGTCATTTCGCTCATTTTCTTAGCCTAAAACATGTGCTTATTAATGTCAGGTGTAAATCCTACATAGCGTCACTGTCCAGAGAAAAACAGTTATCTCCAAAATGACAACTTTACAGGAGAGGCCAAAAACCTCATTTAATTTGAATGGAAGTCAATGGAACCAGACGTCTTTCCAAGCAGGTTTGGGCCATTCCTGTTGGAGCATTCCTAATGGAATTTTCACACAGTGTAAACAGCAGCTCATGGGATCAAATGAGGCATAAAAGTAAAAATCAGCGACGATATACAATCTACATTAATTAAACACACTGTATTGATCTCACCTGTTTCTCTGATCGCTCTGCTGCAGCTGCAACTGTATTATGACCTTTGTGTTCATCCATCGTACACAGATAGCAGATAAGCTGTTGGTCAGTACGACAGTAGATCTTCATCACTTCATCATGCTGAGAGCAGATCTTCTCCTGTAGCTGTTTGGAGGCTTCAGCCAGCTTGTGCTCCTTAAAGTTGGGAGACTGATAGTGAGGTTGAAGATGAGCTTTACAGTAAGAAGTCAGACACACCAAACAGGACTTGCTAGCTTTACGCTTTCTCCCAGTGCAGGAATCACACTCCACATCTCCAGGTCCAGCGGAGCAGGGAGCAGGAGAAGCAGCTCGGAGTTTCTGCTTCGGTTCCTCCACCACTTCAGCCAGCATGTTGTTCCTCTGTAGAACAGGCCTCGGAGTGAAGGTCACTCTGCACTGGGGGCAGCTGTAGACCCCACTCTGATCCTCCTGATCCCAGCAGCCATTAATACACACCTTACAGTAGCTGTGTCCACAGGGAATAGCCACTGGATCCTTCAGCAGATCCCCACAGACTGGACAGCTGAACCGGTCCTGATCTTCTGAAATACTGGCCTCTGCCATTTTCCTGCACTCACAGACTGAGAGAGAGAGAGAGAGAGAAGCACGCTAAGATCAGTTTCACTTTCTTCCGAATTAAAGCAGCTGCAAAGTAGGTGTGGTTACACGGAAAAGTCTTGATTGGCCAAATCTCAGGAGGAATATATAACAGCGGTAATCTCAGTGTAGATAGTCTTGTGCAGTGGGCCAGGTGAGGGGGTCCTCAGCTTCTTCCAGCGAGGAAGTCCAGGATCCAGTTGAAGAGGGTGGGGTATAGCAATCTCAGCTTTCCAATAAGTTGCTGAGGCATGATGGTATGCTGAACTGAGGTCTGTTAACAGTTTTCTGATGTCATTCCATTATTAATCAACCTGTGTGATTCAAACCACGTGTAGATATTATTCAGAGCATCTGAGAACGAGCCTTCACCATCACAGACACGTGACGCGTGACGTAGAAAGTCTCCAGCTTCCAGCAGTGCATGCACCTCTGCAGTCATCCATGGTTAGCATGTGTGGTGATGGTCTTGAAAGAAGTCACATGGCCAGCTAATACAGCCGATCACTTAATGGCGCTTCCTTGAAAACGCTGCAGTCCTGAAGAGCTGAGGTAGCAGCCTTAGAACAAGGTTCTTGGCTGTGTCAGAACTGCCGTGGCACACTTGTGTAAATCTAGCTCTGTATCCACCATCCACTTACTCAGCTGGAGAATCAACAGAAAACACACCTGTATTAGTACTGCACTGTGTGCTACTGGAAAGTCCCAGACAGGTCTAGAAAGTTCTGAAACATTCCAGAAAGTTCTAGAAAGTTTTGGAGAGTTCCCACAGTTCCAGAAGCTACTTGAGATCTACTCAGCACTATTGCAGATGGTCTGGAGAATATAGAACTCTTCCAAACATGCAGCCATGTTCAAACCGAAGCCCATGTGTTTTAGGAATCAACTCACACCAGCACAGCACACACTAACACACCACCACTACATCAGTATCACTGCAGTGCTAAGAATGATCCACCACCCACATCATATCTGCTCTGTGGTGGTCCTGTGGGGGTCTTGTGGGGGTCCGGACCATTGAAGAACAGGATAACAGACTATACAGAGAAACAGATGGACTACAGTCTGTACCTGTAGAACTACAGAGTGCTCCTATATGGTCAGTGGAGCTGATAACATGGCCAACGCTTGTAGATACAGGGATGTGGATTTACTGCTATGGCTGATGGGTGTGTATATAAACCAAAATAGCCCAGTACTGAGAAAATAATGCTTTATTGCATAATAGGCAAGTATGACAGTTTCGTACATGGTCGTCTGGAACAAAAAGACAACACGCCTGCAAAGCATATACAGAATGTATGTACACAATTACGCAGAATGTTGGAAATGCAATTTGGGTTTTAATGACACGAAGGAAGGAATGCGGGAGTAAACAGACTGAAAGGAGACACATAGCAACAATACTGTCATCACTGCAACACTGCGGCGAAAACACACGTATCATGAATACAACAGCGAGCAGAAGCTTATAGTGTCCAGGAATATACTTATATACACGTAAATATAAAACGCATGCATAGATTTCTTTACTTATGGTATTTAAAAGGTACCAAGTCAAAACATCTTATAACAAACATTCGTATGAAATGAAGCTGGTCTGTTATGTAACGCAGCACTACACAGGCACAGCTTACTCGGCATCGCTTTCTCTTAGCATATCATAAGATCCTCATATAACACTATCTGAATTATATCCACTCTGAAGGACGGGAGAACCCACTCTGGTTCCGGGAGATTTCAAAGGGTTCGATCCTCAGATCCATGTAGGAGCAGAGTGGGTCCATCCAGAACGTCAGTATACTCTTAAAAACAAGGGTGCCTGAAGGGTTCTTTACAGAGGAACCAATACTGGTTCCTGAAAGAACCTTTCGGATCTACAGAACCCTTTCAGCACCTTCGTTTTTAGGAGCTCAGGGTCAGTAAGGCACTAATAGATTGGTTGACTAATTAGGGCACTTAACTAGAGCACTGCGAAGGGAACGTAAAGGGATTTGGAATGCTGCTCCGGGGGAGTTACTTTGCCCACCCCATACAGGAATTTTACAGCAACGGAAAATGAAGAACATGGAAAAAAACGGAAACGCACTGTGCTCAGTTTCACCGCACTGGACAAGCGGTCAGCAGAACTGGCCTTATCCACGCATGAATATGGTCCACTGATCTCAGACTGCATGATGTGGTCACCCTTACCACAGTAGAAGACTGAGACCAGACTGGTAGTTTAGAGATCAGCCGTATACACGGTTTAAACCATGACCCACAGTGGAGACGTAGTTAGCATTAGCATTAGCACACAGTGCCAGTATCATTGCCATGTGAGGGGTACACCATATATTTGCAGCCACAGTTCCGGTATTAGCCTTGAGTTATGACCTATAGTGTACACATATAGTGTGGTGTTACGTCCTTTGACACATCGGGCCTTTATGTACTGTACGAAAAAGATTCCAATTTACAGTGAGTTCGCTTCGCCACCAATGAAGACTCATGTTTACGGTTCTATCTAGTTGAACTGAAGATGCTGGCTTGCAGTGCTGTACTCCAGTGCAGAGGTCTTCATGTCTTGACTGTGAATCCAGGTTACGGTGTTCTGGATTTTACGACCACGCTGATTGCACTCACTTTGGATAAATAGTGGGGTTAGAATTAGGGTGGGGTGGGAAGGTGTGGGTAGGGAAGCATGAGGGTAGGGGTGCCCTAGGGTGTGGGTGGTGTATGGGTAGGGTACGGGTGGCATAGGAGTGGGATAGATAAGGTAAGGTAGGAGTAGGGTAGGGATAGGATTGGGTGGGTTAGAGTAAAGGTGGGAAAGAATGGTTTAGGTTAGGGGTGGGTTGAGTTATGGGTGTGGTAGGGGTTGGTTAGTGTAGGGGTTAAGTTATGGGTGGGATAGAGTGGTTTTGGTTAGGGGTGGGATAGAGTGGTTTAGGGTAGGAGTGGGATAGAGTGGTTTAGGGTAAAGGTGGGATTGGGTCTGTTAAGGTAAGGATGGTTTAGTGTAGGGGTGGTTTAGGGTAGGGGTGGGATTGAGTGGTTTAGGGTAAGAGTGGGATAGAGTGGTTTAGGGTAGGGGTGGGATTGAGTGGTTTAGGGTAGGGGTGGGATAGAGTGGTTTAGGGTAGGGGTGGGATAGAGTGGTTTATGGTAAGAGTGGGATAGAGAGGTTTAGGGTAGGGTGGGATAGAGTGGTTTAGTGTAGGGGTGGTTTAGGGTAAAAGTGGGATAGAGTGGTTTCGGTTAGGGGTGGGATAGAGTGGTGTGGGATTGGTTGTGCTAAGGTAAGGGTGGGTTTAGAGTACGGTTGGGATAGAGTGGTTTGGGGTAAGTGCGGGACAGAGTGGTTTTGGTTAGGGGTGGTTTAGGGTGGTTTAGTGTAGGGGTGGGATTGGGTGTGTTAAGGTAAGGGTGGGTTTAGGGTAAGGGTGGGATAGAGTGGTTTTGGTTAGGGGTGGTTTAGGGTGGTTTAGTGTAGGGGTATGTTTGGGTGTGTTAAGGTAAGGGTGGGTTTTAGGTTAGGGGTGAGCTCAGAAGTTGTATCCCTACCCATGTCGAGAGGGTGTGAAATGCATGATTGCGCCTGCTTGCAGTGAGCTGAACAGGTTTAGCTCACATGAGAGCATTTCATTGCCCAGAGAGGAATGTTTTGCTGGCTAGCTTACTTTTTCATCATCATCAACAGAAACTCCTCCACCACGTTTGGTGCACAGACTCCTTTCTGATGACGTGACCAAGTGGAACTTGTAGATCTACAAACAAGGAGCCTGACACTCTACTGAGCTGCAGCCCAGCTTCTGAATGGGGGAATCAGGTGAGGCGGACTAGAGCTGTCAGGCTGATGTGGTCTGAGAGGTAAGTGCACACTGAAGCTTACTTCCCAGGATGCTCTAAACTCAAGCTAACTAAGGACATCATTTGGCAACAACTGGCCTTTTTATGTCATCCCATTTCCTGCCCTTTCCTAGCTACCGTAGAGGGCTATAAGTGACCACAGAATGGAACAAGTGGACAAATGCTTTCTGTTAGCTGGTGGTCCATTTGTGGTTTCACAATATCAAAAAAAAAAGTTGATTGTAGGAGAACATGTGCTCCTTAGGAACAACCAAAACTAGCTCATAAGAGTAAAAGTGAAGTAGCTTAGGACTGGGCTACATATGCTCTTTAGGGTATCCTCCAACGGTCCTCAACCTGATCCTTTATCCGCTGCATCAGCAACACGCAGTCAGCTGGAAATGTAACGGGAATGACGAGTCTGATACATCCTACACTTTGGCCTCTGTGTATATGACGTGTACATGATTAAACACAGAGCGACAGAAGAGAGAGCTAGAAAGAGAGCACACAAATTTAGAATAATAAATTAAGGTTCAAATTAACACAAAATAAAAGCATTAAATATCGACCGCTTGCATGAACGGCTATGTACAACTCCCACACACTTTTATTTGACCAACCACGTTTGATTGGTCAGGTCTGGACATTCCAGACAGGACAAAGGTAGGGGAATTCCAATGATGCTGCGAAGTTCAGCCACTGAGATGTGAATAGAGACAGCCAATCAGACTGGTTTGGTGTGAAATGGTTCATGGGAGAGACTCATGCCAACTCAGATTTACCATGGTGGTGATGGGAACCAGGAGTTGCGATGTCTATAGGCGAAATACAGCCATCTGATTTACTACCCTAAATGACCAACGAGCCCACATAAGCCTTCTGGGTGAATTCGAATGTAGAACCCTTTGCCAATGGTGTTCCGCACACACAGTAGAATCTGCCTACCGCGGTTAACCTATCAGTGCAGTGAAACACCACCACACACACTAATGAACAAACACAGTAGGAGCCAGTGAGCACAATCGCCGCATGCAGTGGGCAGCGCTATCCATGGCATCCGGGGGTTAGGAGTTAGGGGGGTTCGGTGCCTTGCTCAGAGGCATATAAGTCACGTCCTGTCGGTTCAGGGAATCAAACCAGCCCACGACTGAGTCATCAGCTGAGCTCAAGCTCTGCCGTAAATATGATTGGCTAATTTCAGGCTGCTTATTTAGGCTGCTACATCCTGCCTATGACTGACGCTTCTCTGCAATGCCATGTCTGCTCTGTTCTGTGCCTGAGGTGATCTTTCTGATGCTCTCAGAACAGAGCCATACTGCCACACATAACTGCAGAGCGGTGCTGATTGAAATATGATCAAACCTGAATTGACTTCAGCATCAGGCAAAATAGTCCTTAACCACTTCATAAGACTGACGGAGCTTATACAGAGCTGAACCTCCTCAGTCGTCTGGTTCCTATCACCACCACTGTGAATCCTGATGTTTCTCCAGAGCGCGGCATTCAAACTCAAACCACTTCGAGTGACTTTGCAGAAATTCCCCGTTAGTAACACGTCTCGGTGGCAGGCGGATTCGGTGGACGCTGATTCGGCACTTCTACTTGTTCCGAATACCACTATAAATCACACGGTGTGGTATTACAGTGACCTCTGTCTTTACATAAGCAGGTACGTCTGATCATCTCGATCATATTACTGTACGCTGTTTAAGGAGGACGTACATCATTGTGCCACCAGAACTCATGCACTGCCTATTTCCCATATGGTGTACATTACATTTGAATACTTTCACTATATATATATATACAGCTCTGAAAAAAAATAACAGACCACTCCAGTTGTTTCTTAGATCAGCATCTCCACATGTAGCAGCAACTCTGAAGAGAACTCCTTCAGAGGCACACCTCATTCTATATACTGGGATGCTGATCAGGTGATCACCTAAACCAGGTCCTATCCTATCCGGCAGTAGGATTAAGCCATTGCTGCTGTCCTCACTGTTCTCTCGTTATACAACCAGCTGGAAGGCTGAGGCAGTGCTCGTGCCACCCAAACGTTAACGGCAGTCAAAATGCAACTGCAGACCAACCCAAAATATCTAAAGAGAAAGGTTCTGAGTGAGGAACCGAAGGTTGGGTTCTAGCTTTACTGGCAGATACAGTACAGTGAGCGTCTGGTTCATAAGAACAAGGTCCAGCAGCAAACACACAGGACAACACAGCTACAGACTGGCAGAGGGCCAAACCCTCTCTCTACTGACCGTGATGAGCGCCACCTCATGTCCCTTACCCACCGTAAGATGACCTCAGGTGACCTACAGAGAGACTGGCGAGCGGTGGCTGGGGTGAACCGCACAGCCAGCATGGTTCTAAACACAGGCTTCTGGAGGTCATTAGTGATTTTTTAAATACACAGATCTAATACAATATCTGATCTGGAGTTTGGGAGACATGGTTCCAGTAGTGTAGAGAATCAAACAGAACTGAGGAATTCTGGTCCAACACAAACCCAGAACCTGGATAGCTAGAGACACTGATCATTCTGAGGTGGTCTCTTATTTTTTCCCAGAGCTGTATGTATATAAATATATATTTGTCACCCCCCAGCTTAAAATTAGGCCAAAAATAAATAACACTGGATTAAAATAAAGGATACATGGTGATAATTGTCACTGTGCTGGCACAATGATGGCTTTCTGAAATATGCAGAACTCAAATAAATGTACATCTCTGCTTTCTTTCCATACATTTGACGTGTTTGAGTATTGAGGAGAGTCACATACGTTAAGCAGAAGTTAAATTAATAAGATGCCTCTCTTCAGACTCTCCCGCTTCGCTTCCTCTGCCTTCGCGAAGCAAGAGCCTCCGTATATAACGTCGTATTCCAAACGAAAGCATAACTTCAAGAACTTGAAGAGTTCAACTCTGTTCTTGCACAGCACCTCACCCTGATGTCCAGGAAGGGACCGTTGTTCAAAGTGGTTGGACTTCGTTTAGGTTTGGTGCGTCAGTCCTTTGTCCAGACGCTCCAAAGCCAACTATGAATGTTGAATGGGCCAAAGTTATGTGTCCAGGCTTTAGGTCAAAGGCCATGGCAGCCAGATGACTGCAGCGGTACCAGCTGGATCCGGATGGTGCACCTGAACGTCCGACACTCATATATATGCAGAGTCTGACTCAGATGAGTCTGGAGCTCTTGAGGAACTGGATCAGAACCTGATACACAAACTTGTATTGAGAAACCGTCTGGACCATCAACATCCTCTGCTGTCTCAACCGGCCCAGCATTACAGGAACGTCCACTCTCTGAGCGAGAGAGAGAGAGAGAGAGAGAGAGAGAGATGTGAGAGAGATGTAAGAGAGAGATGTAAGAGAGATATGAGAGAGAGATATGAGAGAGAGAGAGAGAGAGAGAGTGAGAGAGAGAGAGAGAGAGAGAGAGAGTTATGAATAACTAGAATGCCATTACAAAGCCATTACTACTAAACCACAGATGGATATAAAGGTGTCTGTGAGGCCCATTCGTTTGCAGTCCCAGGTGGTTGCTAAAGTGTTGCAAGGTCATTTACATACAGTATTATCCCAGGTCGTAGTTCTATCTCAGATGGTGCAGCTCTAAAGAATGTCAAGGGACAATCTACAACATCTTGGGCCATATAGATATGGGTAGACACTACAACCAGTAAAAGCTCTAAACCAACCCAACACCCCATAAAGGCAGAGCCTAATGTAGGAGGTGAAATGTCCTGTGGATAGTCTCGCATCGCCAGACTCTCTCTAGGGAGGCTCTAGAACCTTTCATCACTTGACGTCACCAAGAACAGCCTACTACTATTTCCTAAGGAAATTCACATGACATGGTAAATGACCAGTCACAAGCTGCTATTTGGTCTGATGCATGGAAGGAGACAATCTTAAAACTGGAGTCACAACATAAACCTTCCCCTGGGAAACACAGGAGAGTGTCTGAAGTTAGCCGAGCGTAGTCTCAGTGACAGATGCTCCACTGCCGTCGTTTTCCTGCAGTAGTAAGCGGTCCTTGGTCATGTTAAGTGGCGAAAGGGGGGGTGTTTCAGAGGGGTTCTAGCCTTGTTAGCAGCAAATTCCATCACGGCCCTGCACCAGTTCTTGTCAGGCTTGTATATTCTCGTTATGAGATCACGCCTAACCTCATGACTACAACTAGAACTGCTGCTAGCTCTCCAGGCCTGACTGTGAATGTGAAACCGACAGTGTCCCTAGTGGTGGATGGTAGTATTACCTCATTGTGCTCCAGGCAGCTGATCATGAGTTCAGTCAGAATGACCACACCGGTACGGCCAACACCTGCACTGCAGTGAACCACCACCGGGGGGTTTGGGCTCTTGGACGTGTCCAGCATGCTGTTAGTGTGTCGACGCACTGACTGAATCTCCTCCAGGTATACTGAGGTGAAGAAACCAAGGAAACAGTGGTCAGAACTGGTCACAGTTGGACAAGAACCACTCTAGAACCTCTATATTACCTTAGTTAGTCCCAGCATTGGCCTCAAATGACCTGCCTGCTAATTATGGGGCAATAACTATTTATCCCTGGTAAACAAACAAACAAATAAATAAACAAACAAATAAATAAACAAACTCACAGAGAAAGCCCTGGACATATTCTGGACAGCCGTGTTCGGGCCAGTCGGTGTATTGCAGATGCCACACAGTTCGCTCTTGACCGGACAGTAGGTGCTTGACTTTCAACCCCGTCGTTGCGTAGCAACCTGAGTCTGTGCGGAATTTGGTGGTCACCTTGAACTTGCCGTGTGTGGCAGAGTTGTGTTTGGAGCCCAACTTAGGCCAGTACCTGTGACTCTTAGAGCGACCTCCCTCCTGCAAAGAGGTATCAGAAAAGGACATCATCAAACTCACAGCACAGGGTTCAGGAAACAAAATATTATTATACATTTATAAATATTAATATTATTAACATAATATTATCGCCATGAATGTAGCGATACACAAACGCGACATCAGTCAAACACAATGCAGCTGATCATTCAGTATACACTCATCTGTAAATACCGTACCTCCTCTGCGGTGACCATGGCAATGACGTTGACCCCTTGCTCCCATACCATCTGCCAGAAGTCGTGGGAAGTGTTGGGAAGCGGCCCTTGCGTGGCAATGTAATGCCACTCGTCTCCTCGGATCATCATCTACACACATGCATACAGAAAGACAAGCAGGAGGACGATTAACGCAACATCCACTAGAGGGCAGCATCGTCTCATCCAAGGATTTCTCCCTTACCAATGCAAACCCACAGCTGTGAATCTGAGCTCAGAATATGGGAACAGCAATGAACGTTCATGTTTCATATCCTACTGTTTTTAAATCAGCCAACAAAAGACTATTCCGATCACCAACCGAAACGGGACCTCCTCAGTCTCTATGTATTGGTTTGGCGAATTGCATGAGATATAAAACGTGCCGGGACAGTGCACAAACTGCTTTTTGGGTTTTATGCTAAATACAGCAGTAGTAAATGTGTGGAAGTGTGCTTTCTGCACACTGTTATGTTGATGGGATTTGACGAAGGTGGCCAAACTTACCACACAACATTTAGACCCCACAATTAATGCTCATCCAGAGGGACTTACAGGGTTAACCAGCAGTTTAGTGTTTAGAGTTTGCAAAGTGTAAGTTTAGCCAGCAAGGACTCTTATTGCTGTAGCACAGCATCACTCAATTACTGGCTCACTATTTGGCAAGCCATTGTCACCCACTATATTCACACTGACATAGCAAAAGTCCTGGGACAGCAGTATGTAAATGAATCTTGTGAGTGAGGGTAAACATTGGCCAGTGTGCTCATAACACAGTTGTGACTTACTGGCGTCCCTAAACCGACCTCCTGTGGTAACGCCACTTAATCAATTTACCTACTGCTATCCCAGGACTTTTGCTATGTCAGTGTAAGTATAATGGGCGACAATGACTTGCCAAATAGTGAGCCAGTAATTAATGTATGAATTTTTTGCTGGTTAAATGAATTCATTGTGGGTAAGAGTCATGGGATAGCAGTATGTAAATTAATCTTGTGAGTGAGGGTATACATTTGTGACAGTTGTGACTTACCGGCAACCCTAGGCCGACCTCCTGAGGTAACACCACTTCATTATCAATTTACCTACTGCTATCTCAGGACTTCTGGTATGGAATGTATATGTTAAAATCAGTTATCAATATTTTGTAAATGGTTGTTGAACTAATCAAAAGCCAGGAATGAACTCATGAGCGCTTTCAAAAGAGCTCTGGAACACAGCAGCAGCCCTGAACCTCATTATTCTACTCTGTACTCTCTTTAACAAGATGGTTACTTAAGGGTTCTTTAGTAAAGGCAATGGTTCTATTTAGAACCACAACGTCTTCATACGTAGCATAGCATAGTGGTTCTACATAGCACCAAAAAGGTCACAATGTCAAATTCATAACAGTATGAGAGCTCACTAGACCAAAAATGAGTCACCTTGTGTGTTTAAGGTGGGAGTAACTTCAGGCTCCTGCAGATGGCGCTGCTCTACGAGGATGATGGGGCTGTAAATACCTGTGGGGTGTGAGTGATGGGATCCTTAGATTGGGATAAGGTTGTACAGTGCAGGGAATGTCTCGTTCCATGTGTGGAAAATGACTCCAGAGCAGATGTTAATGATTGGCTAAAAGTAGTGACTGCATGTGGGCGTGGCCAAAGACCATAGTGTGAAGGAAGTAGCTGAATCTGCAGGTGTATGGAAGCGTACGGTCATACGGGTCTACCAGCGGTGGCTAAAATCCCAGTCTACAGGGAATTCTCCTCGGAATTGTGTCAGGGAAGGCATCCACCAAATTTGGCCCAACTGACCAATTCTTTCATGTAGGAGGGTCTGAGCACTGATGTGGCTACATCCAGAAACTTGTCACAGCTGTTACTGGTGCTCATGGAGCTATTACATGCTAGGTAGAACTGTCAGTTTGAAGAACCATTTCACCATTCAAAAACTCATTTTGTTCTCTGAGTTACTCAGAGAACCATCACCTGTACTGAGGAACCCTTGAAGAGCCATCCTCTCTAAGAGTGTATTAGGTATATAACCGCAATAAATGAACTGGTCAGTAGTTGGTTATTATAGACCAACTCTATAGGCCAAATCCTCTAGAACCTCATCTAGGACCAACCTTGATGTGGGAGGCGTTAATGTAGCCTGTGTTGTTCTCTTTGTTTGGAACCAGCTCCACACGGTTCTCTTCGTATGGAACAACATCTCGGAAGCGGTTCCGCTCAGCGCTCTCGGGCATCATGGCTGTAGTGAGGTTGCACTCCGCCCTCTTTTTAGGAATCTGCTCATACTCAGTGAAGAGACGCTCCTCCTCCAGCCTCAGCTCCAGATGCTTACACTGAGAGAGAGAGAGAGAGAGAGAGAGAGAGAGAGACAGAGAGAGAGAGAGAGAGAGAGAGAGAGAAAGAGAGAGAGAGACAGAGAGAGAGACAGAGAGAGAGAAAAAGAGAGAGAGAGAGATAGAGAGAGAGAGAGAAAGAGAGAGAGAGAGAAAAAGAGAGTGAGAGAGAGAGAAAGAGTGAGAGAGAGAGAGAGAGAGACAGAGAGAGAGAGAGAGAGAGAGAGAGAGAGGTTTAGCGCCTGCAATGAATGACCAAATTAAACCTCACTAAACATCAAACCTTTTAGATCATCCTGCAACTGACATAAAACTCAGTTGCAACCATCTCAATTATGAGAAACAAGTTTCATGAAACAGCCAATCAAAATCATGCAATCGTTTAAAATGATGCTTTACGTAAGGCTGGGAGTTTGGTACTCTTCTGTTCTGCTTGATGTGTTCATCAAGACATGTGGAACTGTAATGGCTCCTTCAGACTCAACTTCCCAGAGGGCATTGCTCGGTGCCATCACACCCACATGTCCCCAGCCCACCAATCCGTTTTGCGCTCTGTCTTCTGAGTCTTAGCCCAGCTGATTCCCATTACCATCTGTATTTAAGCTTTACCCAAACACTCCTGCATTGTGAAGTTTTGCCAAACCCCCGTTTGCCATCCTGAGTGTTCTAGCTTGTTCATCTACTCTGGTTCTGACCCCTTTACGTTCTCTGACTCACAATCTCTTCTTTGTCCCTTTAGGCTTCAATCTAGTTTTTCTCCTGGCTTTCTGATCTCCGTTTATCCTCTGACCATTCTCTCAGTCTCTGACCTCTGACTTTGCTCTCTCTTGTTTGTTTGATCATGCTGCTTTGTCCTACTGCTCGATTGTCTGACTTTTAGCTCTGCACACGTCTGTCCTGGTTCTTTGTCCTTGACAAATATAGACATATAAATATATTGACAAAGAATCATATATAGACAAATGACAGATTAACACAGTCAGCTTTAACAGCCTTTCAGACCTGGTTTTACAGGAAACTGGTCCAACCATCCCTGAGATGGACTGGCGGCCTGTCCAGGGTGTTTCCAGGCATCGGCCCAGTGAGCACTGGGACAGACTCCAGCAACCCCCATTACAGACTCTGTTTCTCTGTATACTGTATTAGCCTGTTCTTCAATGGTCAGGACCCCCACAGGACCACCACAGAGCAGGTATTATATGGGTGGTGGGTCATTCTCAGCACTTCAGTGACACTGACAAGTTGCTGTTAGCGTGTGTTATGGTGTGATGTGAGTGGATCAGACACAGCAGTGCTGCTAGGCACCACCACCACGTCAGTGTCACTGCAGAGCTCAGAATGATCCACCACCTATATAATACCTGCTCTGTGGTGGTCCTGTGGGGGTCCTGCCCATC
Source organism: Prochilodus magdalenae (assembly GCA_024036415.1). Classification (NCBI taxonomy): domain Eukaryota; kingdom Metazoa; phylum Chordata; class Actinopteri; order Characiformes; family Prochilodontidae; genus Prochilodus; species Prochilodus magdalenae. The sequence continues at coordinate 23,435 of JAMWET010006546.1, forward strand.
GAAGAACAGGCTAATACAGTATACAGAGAAACAGAGTCTGTAATAGGGGTTGCTGGAGTCTTTCCCAGTGCTTACTGGGCCGACGCCTGGAAACACCCTGGACAGGCCACCAGTCCATCTCAGGGATATATCTTTATATATATATCTATATACCCAAGGCAAAAATTCACGCCCACTTCATCTGCATTGTGCTATAAACTCTCTGTCACCAACAAAAATTGTAAAATAGTTCCCATTACTATGATTTTTCAGTATCTAAATATAAACAACATTAAAAAATTAAAAACATGAATAATTGAGTAAGTATAAAGATGTCCTCAGGGGTCCCCCAACTAAACTGGGCCCCCAACAAGTTGCCTGATTTGCTTTATGGTATTGACTCCACCAATGGAGACATCAAAACAGTCAGTCAATAGTATTGCTCTAGTGTTTGGGTACAGCTCTCAAGCCCCAGCCGCACACAGTTTTCTGGCGTGTTGTTTCAGGGTTTTCTGGCTCACTTTAGGGGTTTCTGAGGGATTGTAGGGGTTTCTGGCTGACTGTAGGGTTTCCTGAGAGATTTCGGGGCTTTTAAGAGGATTTTAGAGTTTTCCAGCCAATAGGGGATTTCTCGTGTCTCTGCAGAGACATTCCGTACATACCAAACACTCAATGGCCCAGATGCAGGCATACCACCCGATCCTAACACACAAATCAGCCTCCACACACACACACAGACAACCTAGTTTACTCTTACATCCATGGTGACGATTTCACAAACAGTGTGTTCATGCTGGAAAGGATTATACACTATGAAAATATCCTACCTGGAGTAACCACCTGTCACAGTAGGCCATTTTCACAAGGTAGCACATATCATAGGAACACATTCACTGTGAAATAGTGTGTGGGGGTCACTAACGAAGTGGTGCATGTTCTGCAAGGCGGGTTGACCATCTTCCATCAACCGTCCCCGCTGCACTCCAAAATACCACCGCACTTCAGATTTACCTCCCTTAGATGGCTGAAAAATCTCCAGAGCGCCGTCACCGGCTTCCGCCATGTTTCTAAACAAACCCTAAGTACATGACGTGCCTGTGCCTGGAGACTGTTTGGTTTGGTTTGGTTGATGCCAGACAGTATTTAAGATTCGTTTCTCAAAGTTTGGTAACTGAACACAGTGTTAGTGCTAATTAATTTAAACCAGTGATATTAATTATCTATCATTTTACCATGGTTTACCATTAAACCCCTAGCTATGAGGTCACCACTTCTTCTCCAATCAAAGCACAAGCAGTGGTGGTAGTAACTTCAGGTTCCTGTACGGAAGCATACAGTCATAAGGGTCTACCAGGGGTCTCAAAAATCCCAGTTTACAGGGAATTCTTCTCGGAATCGTGGCATCCACCAAATCTGGCCCAATTCTGGTTGAATTCGAGTGGCTGAACATTAATGTAGCCTACATCCAGACACTTGTCCAGTCCAGGCCAAACTGAATCACTTGAAGGCAGGCTATTAACACCCTTTTTATTGAATTACTTTTTTATTGATCTTGCCATTTGGCTCACTAGCCAATATGACTAGGCTAATGCGAAAGGAGACCAGGTAGCTAATGCTAATGCTAAGAATTCGAACCAGCACTGATGTAAACCGTCATTACTTAGTAGTTCCTTTATATTCCTCACTATAAATACTGGCTTATCCCCTTCTAGAGAAGTAAGAGAAGGTGGGAGTACATCCTAACGTGACTAGGCTAATGCGAAAGGAGACCAGATAGCTAATGCTAATGCTAAGAATTCGAACCAGCACTGATGTAAACCGTCATCACTTAGTAGTCCCTTTATATTCCTCACTATAAATACTGGCTTATCCCCTTCTAGAGAAGTAAGAGAAGGTGGGAGTACATCCTAACGTGACTGGGCTAAAATAAAAGGAAGCCAGATAGCTAAGGTTAATGCTAAGAGCCCAACCACCAGTGCAGTAAACGACAGGCATACAGTACCTCTCAGTGTGAAGACTGGCTAAACCCCTTCGAAAGAAGTAGAAGAAGGTGGGTGTACAAGACCACACATGCCGTAAGACAGATGCTTGGAGGTTAGCAGTAGAGCTTGCTAGCTAATGTGTTTGGGCTAATGCAGAAGGAAGCCAGAAGGTTAATGTTAATGCTAAGAACTGAACCCCCAGTGTAAACAGCAGGCATGCAGTGGTCACCATATACTCCTCCTGTTGAGGACTGGCTAGTATTTTGAGGATGGGAGAACATTTTAAAAGACTTTGGGACGATACTTGGAGGTAGGTCGTAGTGCCTGGGCTAAGGCAGGCAGAGATCAGAGAGCTAACGTTCCTGCTATGAATATCTGCTAGCAATAATCTTGCTAATGTATTTCAGATCATCATTATGGTGGAAAGAGCTGATTTGTGAGATGAGAAGGATGATGAGCTAAAAGGCAGAGTTAGCAAATTAGCTACCTAGCTCAGTTGTTATGTGTCTTTATTCCCTTACACTGAATGGCTAGGCTAGCAGTACAGTTTGTTGATAGGGTGGCCACATGTCCGGTTTTAGGCCAGACAAACCCGGTTTTTCAACTCTCAGTCCTCCGTCCGTTGCAGTAGCTGGACAGACGCCAGCTAGCCCTCTTTCGGGATATGTAATGTGGTCACTCGTGAACAATATTCTGTGTGCCACTGGCTCAGGTCCCATGCCAAAAGACGATACCTTATATTTTATTGGTTTACCAGGGTCATGTGACATTGCTTACCTACTGGCTAACCCCAGGTCAATGCTAGTCAATTAGGAAGGTCTCGTCTGACTCACAAATGTAATCTCTTCCTCCCAATGAGATGAATAAAGCAGTTGTGTATATGTTATATACATTAAGTTAGAATTTTAATGCTGTTGTGGTATCATGTCTGACCCCCCTCTCTGATGTCCTTCTTTTGGGGGTGGGATGTCCTCTTTTCTGGGTTTATGAAAGTGGCCAGCCTATCTGTTGATCATGGTTGGCTAAGGCTTTCAGTTGTTGTATGGCATGGATAATGCATGCTGGGTATTGTAGTTAAAATGACTATACTGTAGAATGCTATATGACATTTAGCATGTGCTAGTTTCATCAAAAATCCTCATATTATTCTTACTAAAATGTAACTTTCCACTAGTTGAAACCCTCATAAACTTCCCAACTGCTAAGCGTTAACTTGATCTCAGTGGCTTAATGCTAATTAACCCCATTGAGCCAATTACTCTTTACCCTCAAAGACCCATTCCCACAGCTACACCGGACATTCCTCTAATGGGTCTCTCTGCGTCCTGCTCCCAGAGCTGTGTGCCTTTGTGGAGAGTTGTTGTAGAGTGTCTTACCCGTTCATCTGTGTTGGCCTTGGCGGAAGCATCCTCGTGTGGGTTTTCCGGGACGGGCATGCGGGCCACGTAGAGTCCGTTCAGAGCAGCCATCATCAGAGGCCTCTTCATGGAGTCGGCCGAAAGCTTCTGCCTCTCCAGGGTCTTCATCAAAGAGGAGAGACCAGCCGTCATTATCACAAAGCCCGACACACAATACTGTCTGATTAACACTATCTCTCTCTCTCTCTAGGTCTCTCTAGGTCTCTCTAGGTCTCTCTAGGTCTCTCTCGCTCACTCTGTCCCTCTTTACGGCATGAGAATAGCAGGTGCCTCAGAGTTTGGCTGCAGAATGAGGTGAGACACCTTCTGAGCTCATTTACCAATAAACTCAGCACCTCCCTCGCTCACGCTCTCTGTCTCTCTCTACTCTGACCTCATTTCTGCGAGCCTGTCTGTCGGATTATAGTTCTTAATCTCGGCTAATTTTAATCTCCCCTGTTGTACTTGCCAAAACAACACTGCTAGGCACTGACCAGCGCACACATGCACACATACAACTGCGTACGCACTGACCACTTCATTAGGTACACCTACCTTGTATCTAGACTCGCTGTCCGTTTAGTTAGCCTCACTGACCATATTGGAGCACTCTGTAGTTCTACAATTCCAGACTGTAGTCCATCTGTTTCACTCTATACTGTATTACCCTGTTCTTCAGACGTCAGGACCCCCACAGGACCACCACAG
>JAMWET010006546.1:32500-50000 GCA_024036415.1 Prochilodus magdalenae
AATGTAAAATGCTAGTGTATTTACACATACTGTGAACATCAGGATAAACATAATATCCTTATATGCTAATAAAAAAGTTAAAGTGCAAATATGGCAATAAGAGATCCATAAAGAAATGGGTATTATGGGGAAAAGTAGTATTAGCCAATTTTTGTCTGGCTACTTTAAATACAGTTAATAATATAAATAAATATAACACATTAATTAATACAATTAATAATGTAAATACAATAAAAACGTTGCACTTTGTTATTATAATTTTTTTTCTTCTTCTTATAATAAAAATAATAATAATAATAATTATTATTAGTAGTAGTAGTAGTAGTAGAAGTAATAGTAGTATACACCAACTAATAATATATTATGTAATATTTAATGTAAGCATATGAATAAATATAATGATTAGTGCAATAATAATAATAATAATAATAATAATAATAATAATAATAATAATAATAATAATAACTACAACAACAAAACAACAACAACAATAATAATAATAATACCAAAAACAATAATAATAATAATAATAATAATAATAATAATAATAATAATAATAATTAGTAGTAGTAGTAGTAGTAGAAGTAATAGTAGTATACAACAATTCTAATAATATATTATGTAATATTTCATGTAAGCATAATTAATAAATATAAAGATTAGTGCAATAATAATAATAATAATAATAATAATAATAATAATAATAATAATTATTATTATTATTATTATTATAATTAGTAGTAGTAGTAGTAGTAGTAGTAGTAGTAATAGTAGTATACAACAATTCTAATAATATGTAATATTTCATGTAAGCATATGAATAAATATAATGATTAGTGCAATAATAATAATAATAATAATAATAATAATAATAATAACAATAATAATAATAATAGAAAATTAACGTGCAATTGTAATCTGACATTACTCAGCAACTTTTGATTGATGTTTATGAAGGGTGTGCAATGGTTTATACAGTGGGCACGATGTTAAGTGGTGTTCATAAGTACTCATTACCTACTACAGACCAAACCTGGCAAATTTGCATGAATGTGATTTTTTGGGTTAATATCTTTATTTTATGATCTGAAAACCTGTAGCCGAGAGAGCACCTGGTTGTGGTGTCTGAGGGCGCTGTTGCTGCCGCTGGAGCGCAGGCCCGGGTACTCAGGTGGCGGCTTGTTCGGGATGTTGGCCAGCGCCGCTTGCAACTGAGCACTGATGTCTTCATTCAACCCTGGAATCTGAACATCCAGCTCGGGGGCCTCCTCCTCCTCATCTTCCTCGCTCTCACTGCTGTGGATTACCATGGTGACATTGGAGAGCGTCTTCTGATGCTGGTATGGCGGCTGGACCTGGTGCTCCGATTTCTGACTGGACATCTGCACAGCCACCTCGGACAGCTGTGAGGGCTGAGGAGGAGGGGCCTGAGGCTGTGGGGGCGTGGCTGAAGACGGGGCTTGTTCTCTCAATGTGTTTCTGCGGTGTAGGACTACGTTAGCCCCCTTCATGACTAGCGCCTCCATGGCCCGCATACCTCCAACCACTTCCATGCTGTGGCGCTTGGCCAAGGCGGTACGCCGCTTGGCTGCAGTCAGTGGTTCGCTGACCTCCTGCAGAGACTGCAGGTCCACCACAGCTGAGCTGTCCGGCTGAAAGGTCTTGACAGACAGCTGGACCTTGCGCGTCACCAGCTCCGGGCTGGATCCGCCCATGCAGCGCTGTCGGTGGCTGCTGGCCAGGTCTGGGGTACTTGTGGCTGGCCTGAAGGAGGCTGGATAAGGTGGTGGCGGCCTGGACATGTGGTTCCTCAACATGTGAGCAGCGTAAGACTGTTCACCAGCTCTCCCATTGACTGCCTGTTGCTTGGTATTCGCGAGCTCAGGTGTACTGACCGTGTGAGAGATGCCGTTTCCGGCTGTGGTTTGCTGACCTGTAGCAGGCTGGATGACCCCTGTTCCAGGATGGGAAGGGGAGGGGCCAGTAGGTGGTCCATATCCAGGTTGAGGAGCTCCTCCACCTCCATAAGGTCCAGGGTACATACCTCGTTCCCTCATCTCCGGCTGGCTGTACACCAGCGCCTCAGGTTGCCGGTAAGCATAGGCATTGCTAATATTGAGGCTGCGCAGTGACTGGCTATGGCAGTCGGAGGAGGGTGTGGCCGGAAGGAGGCGGCGCTTCTGACGCATCACAGCATCGTATTCAGGAGTGGGCCGGTAGGACGGCGCGATGATGGTAGAGTGCCGGTGGTTGGGGATGTAGTCAGGACGCATCAGCTCACTGGCGGGAATGCTCAGGTTAGATGACATGGGGGAGGAGTGGATGAATGTTTGGGAGCGGTTCAGAGAGCTCACGCTCGGGCTGCTGCACATGCTGCCGTTGGGCACTGGGCCGTTCCGGAAGCCAAACTCCACCAGGCTCGTCTCGGACTTGTAATACTGGTCATCGTGGAAGATGCTGTCTGTTGGTAGACAGGTAGAAAGAGAGAAACAGGGGGCTATATTAAAACAGCACTGCTGGCGTGGGTGGTGGGGGTGTGTTAGTGTAGGGTGTTGTGCTGGTGTGAGTGGATCAAACACCGTGACCCCTCACTGTCCACGCTGATAGCAAGCTGGATGGTCCCTCTCCTCTTGAGTCTGCAGGACACAGGGTCCATGCTTTCCTAAAAGAATTTCAGATTTTGATTTATCCAACAACTAGGGCTGCCACCCTAAAATACGGAATCGTCCTTTTTTTGGTAATTAAATGTTGCGTCCCGTATTAAACCAATATGGCACGCGATTTGTTCCGTATTTCCGTAAATGTCTGTAATTTTGTTCTGTATTTCTGTAAATGTCTGTAGATTTGTTCCGTATTTCCGTAAATATCCGTAAATTTGTTCGGTATTTCTGTAAATGTCCATAAATTTGTTCCGTATTTCCGTAAATGTCCGTAAATTTGTTCAGTATTTCCGTAAATGTCTGTAAATTTGTTCTGTATTTCTGTAAATGTCTGTAAATTTGACCCGTATTTCTGTAAATGTCCGTAAATTTGTTCAGTATTTCTTTAAATGTCTGAAAATTTGTTCAGTATTTCCGTAAATTTGTTCAGTATTTCTGTAAATGTTCGTAAATTTGTTCCGTATTTCCGTAAATGTCCGTAAATTTGTTCCGTATTTCTGTAAATGTCTGTAAATTTGACCCGTATTTTCGTAAATGTCCGTAAATTTGTTCAGTATTTCTGTAAATGTCTGTAAATTTGTTCAGTATTTCTGTAAATGTCTGTAAATTTGTTCAGTATTTCTGTAAATGTCTGTAAATTTGTTCAGTATTTCTGTAAATGTCTGTAAATTTGTTCAGTATTTCTGTAAATGTCTGTAAATTTGTTTCGTATTTCCGCAAAACTCCGATATCTGCCACACACATGAATGAACACAATCTCTCTCCACACCCCCCCGCCCCTCCCCCCGGGACTCAACACAAATACGGGGCACGCTCTGATCCGTATAAAAGTAAATGTCCGATAAGCGTGTGTCACACGATTGATCACACTCTCCCCCAAACAACCCCCACCCCCCCGCCTGAAAATTGGATCACATACAGGACGCGATATCTAACACGTCACTCACAAATGACCACGCCCCCCGTCCTTTATTTTCATTTCTGAAACCCTACCGACAACAGAACAGTTTTCCACTTCGCCTCAGTCCATTGTGATGAACTTTGACCCAGAAAAGATGGCGGCATTTCTGGATCGTGCTGACATGCATCTTTGCTTGACACTGCTTCAGCTTGGATTTGTGGATTGCAGGGTGAGCTGTGTTTACAGACAGGGCTTTCCGGACGTGTTCCTGAGCCCATGCAGTGATTTCTAGTACAGACTCATGCCTGTTTTTAATGGGGGCTTATGGGTTTATGAAATTTGCAAATCATTGCATTCTGTTTTCATTGACATTGATTTACATTTTAGCCAGCGTCCCAACATTTTTGGAATTGGGGTCGTAGATGTACAGTCGGAGGCGATAGCTCATCTGCTGCTGCACAGCTTGTGTTGGTCGTCCTCTAGTCTTTCATCAGTGGTCACAGGACGCCGCCCACAGGACGCCGCCCACAGGACACTTCTCACAGGACACTGCCCACAGAACACTCACAGGAGGCTGGATAGTTTTGGTTGGTGGACAATTCTCAGTCCAGCAGTGACCCTGAGGTGTTCCAGTGACTGATCCACGGTTTACCTAGTGGATCTACCACTATCTACCTGCTCTGTGGTGGTCCTGTGGGGGTCCTGACCATTGAAGAACAGGGTAATACATATCCAGAGAAACAGATGGACTACAGTCTGGACCTGTAGAACTACCAGGTGCTCCTATACGGTCAGTGGAGCTGATAGCATGGACAGTGAGTGTAGGCAGGTGAACCTACATAGGTGCTCAGTGGCTGCAGAAGCTAGCGCAGGATCCTGTATCAGTCAGCTGCGTATCCATTTAACAACTCACCAACTGACTCACTTATCTCCGATGAGCCAGACATCATTAACACATGCTCTTAAACAGATGGGCCATTGACAGCCGAATTAAAGCGCACAGGGAATTTCAGAACTGAGAATTAATGAAGCCACAAATCAAATAACAGACACTGGCACAGTTCCTGCAAACCACAACAAACCAATAAAGGCTCTGGCACTTCTTTAGATCCTGTCCTCCAGTCGACTTCAGACCTCATTACTGTGCCTGTTAAACTCTGCTCCCCTTCATCACTCTGAGCAGCGAGTTTGTCTGAGCTCTGGATCTGTGTGCGTGTTAATTGCCCTCAGCGACAGACGGTTCAAAAACAAAATAATTACAGAGCTGACTTCAAGGTGTGAGCGTGCACGCGCGTGCGTCTCGGTGGGGGGTTACGTAAGGGAACACACTGGAACTGCAGCAGGAAATGAGAGATGTACAGTACTGAGAAGATCAGAGACCACCACTGAACACCGCCGGTAAAGGTCCGGTAGATACGGATTCGGTCCAACACGTGTTTCGCCAAATCGTGTGAGAATCTTCTCGCGGGCCGCTAGCTGTTTGCTCGGTGCGTGTGCTGGATCATCAGCAGGGGGCGTTCATGCTCATGTACATGATGGGAGGGAAGGGGAGGAACTACGTGCTGGACTCCACACATTGTCGAGAAGGAGAGATGGAAGAGAAACAGGCAAAAAGGAGGAGGAGGAGGAGGAGGAGGAGGATCTGTAGAACAAAGACCTCCACGAGTTGATGGGGCTGAAGTTGGCTTCCTCCTCCCATTCAACCTTATATGGTGGTGCAGTTTCATTCTGCCGCATGAATGTACCTGCTGCCTCATTTAAGGTGGAACTGAAATATCTGAACGAGAAGCTGATGTGTTTAAATACAGCCCAACTGCTGCCTCATTTAAGGTGGAACTGAAAGATTTGGAGGAGAAGCTGATGTGACCAAATGTAGCCCAACTGCTGCACTATTTAAGGTGGAATTGAAAGACTTGTACAAGAAGCTGATGTGACTGAATGTAGCCTGATTGCTGCCTCATTTAAGGTGGAACTGAAAGACTTGAACGAGAAGCTGATGTGTCTGAATGTAGCCCAACTTCTGCACTATTTAAGGTGGAACTGAAAGACTTGAACGAGAAGCTGATATGACTGAATGTAGCCCAACTGCTGCACTATTTAAGGTGGAACTGAAAGATTTGAAAGAGAAGCTGATGTGACTGAATGTAGCCCAACTGCTGCACTATTTAAGGTGGAACTGAAAGATTTGTACAAAAAGCTGATGTGTTTCAATGTAGCCTTACTGCTGCACTATTTAAGGTGGAACTGAAAGATTTGAACGAGAAGCTGATGTGACTGAATGTAGCCCAACTGCTGCAGTATTTAAGGTGGAACTGAAAGATTTGAATGAGAAGCGGATGTGACTGAATGTAGCCCGACTGCTGCACTATTTAAGGTGGAACTAAAAGATTTGAAAGAGAAGCTGATGTGACTAAATGTAGCTCAACCCCTGCACTATTTAAGGTGGAATTGAAAGACTTGTACAAGAAGCTGATGTGACTGAATGTAGCCCGACCGCTGCACTATTTAAGGTGGAACTGAAGATTTGAACGAGAAGCTGATGTGACTGAATGTAGCTCAACCCCTGCACTATTTAAGGTGGAACTGAAAGATTTGAACGAGAAGCTGATGTGACTGAATGTAGCCTAGCTGCTGCTCCATTTAAGGTGGCAGAGGAAACATCTAACAAGAAGCTGGACAAGTAGAGTAAGCCACCAGCAGTCAACTGCTGCACCGTTTAAGGTGGAACGGGAACATCTGACCAAGAAACTGATGCACCGGAGTGTAACTGCTGTACCATTTAAGATGGAATGGGAGGATTCAAATAAGAAGCTGGAAGATAGAATGAGGCATAAACATTGAAATGCGGCACCATTTAAGGTGGAACAGGAACATTTGGACAAGAAGCTAAGACACAGGAATGTGTGAGCTGCTGTATCTTTTAAGGTGGAACAAAAGGAATGTAGAACTGTCTGGTTCTGGCTCCTCAGTGTTATGGAACCTGACTTCATGATGTTATGTACTCTTGCTCTATAAAAGGTTATGCATGTAATTAGCCAAGCCAAGGCTAAACAATCTCACCGTAGCACAACATTCCCAGTCTGAGCATGCCAGGTCTAACAATATAATGAGAAACAGATTTAAACCCAACACTATTATGGTTCATAACTGACCTCTGAAGTCGTGCGTCATGTCTGTCAACGTCATATGAGCAATTCCAGTTCTATGCTGGATCTTGAATAGGATTATTGGAAAATCACCATCCCAGGAAACTCCAGGAAAAACCTGATACATGTTATCCAGCGTACACTTTCCCACTGGTGTTACGAGGCCTTTAAGGAGCTGGAATATGAGCATGGCTACAGGCATGCTAATAACAAGCTACCGCTCTCATGCATAGGAATGACGCTGCATCAGAGTAAGTCTATTATTATTGCTCCTGGTATTTCACTAAACCTGCCAGTCTTATGATGTCAGTCATAAGAATACGGTGCACAGCGTTTAGCAGGATTCATGTTTCATCACACATACAGAAATTAAATTATTATCCAGATCCTATGTGTTGGTGTATGAATAAAAGAATGAGCGGATGAAGGGACAGTGCTGGTGTATGGATAAAAGAATGAAAGGATGAAGGAACACTGTTGGTGTATGGATAAAGGAATGAATGGATGAATGAACACTGTTGGTGTATGGATGAAGGAATGAACGGATGAAGAGGCAGTGTTGGTGTATGGATAAAGGAATAAATGGACGAAGGAGCAGTCTAGGTGTATGGATAAAGGAATGAGCGGATGAAGGAGCAGTGTTGGTGTATGGATAAAGGAATGAACGGATGAAGGAGCAGTATTGGTGTATGGATAAAGGAATGAACGAATGAAGGGACAGTGCTGGTGTATGGATAAAAGAAGGAACGGATGAAGAGGCAGTGTTGGTGTATGGATAAAAGAAAGAACGGATGAAGGAACATTGTTGGTGTATGGATAAAGGAATGAATGGATGAAGGAGCAGTATTGGTGTTTGGATAAAGGAATGAACGGATGAAGGAACACTGTTGGTGTATGGATAAAGGAATGAACGAATGAAGTAGCAGTATTGGTGTATGGATAAAGGAATGAATGAATGAAGGGACAGTGCTGGTGTATGGATAAAAGAATGAAAGAATGAAGGGACAGTGCTGGTGTATGGATAAAAGAATGAAAGGATGAAGGGACAGTGTTGGTGTATGGATAAAAGAATGAAAGGATGAAGGAGCAGTGTTGGTGTATGGATAAAAGAATGAAAGGATGAAGGAACACTGTTGGTGTATGGATAAAGGAATGAACGGATGAAGGAGCAGTGTTGGTGTATGGATAAAGGAATGAACGGATGAAGGAGCAGTGTTGGTGTATGGATAAAGGAATGAAAGGATGAAGGAACACTGTTGGTGTATGGGTAAAGGAATGAAGGAGTGACAGGCAGCTACAGACTAGGAGGTCTATCTTACCAGCTGTTGGTTATGCTAGTTAGCTTTAGCTCAATAAGATTCTCTGACTCTAAAACTGTTTTGTGTGGGCGGAGCCAGAGACACAAGCCTTGTGATTGGTCAGCAGAATGCTTACATAAATATTACCCAAGATAAAGGCTGCCCAGTTTACATGGAGAGGAGGGAAACATGGTGGAATGTATCGGTCAGTTATCGGTCAGTGGAACATTATTCAGAGGATTTACTTAGCTCATGTTTAAGACCGAGATTAACCCAAGTAGAAATACCACGTCTAGAAATAAGCTGAGCAATATTATTATACAGTTCCAGGAATCTAATAATGAGTAATTATAGATATACACACAGATATTTATGATATTGTCGCTGTACTAAGTATCTCCAAAAAAAACTTTCCAGGAGAGGACAAAAACATGATTTCATTCTAATGCAAGTCAATGGAACCAGACGTCTTTCTAACCCAATTTGGCCCATTTCTGTTGGTCTATTGATCCTGAAATTTACACACAGTGTAAACAGCAGCTGCTGTGTGCCAATGATGCATAAAAGTAAAAACTGACAAAACTGAAGCTGTATTTTTTTTTTTATTGGACGGCAGAGATATGCATTTTTGTGCTATTTAATAACCCTCTAATTTAAACACCAGGCTGAGCCAACTCCTGTCATTTGCCCAGGGCTCTAAAATCACTCTACCCCTAGCAACACAGGCCAAAGATTATGAGGAACACTGACAGCTATAGCAGCCTATAGTGTAGAAAAGTGTCAGAGCAGCATATGCCACAGCGCCACAGACCTACCGATGACATGGCACGAGGCCAAAAGGAAGAGCTTCCAGAAGTGATGGTGAGCACGGTTTAATGAGAATGTGTGACTCAGACAGACATCTGGGAAAGCACATGTAGGGACAGCTGCTGAAGCTCTGTACAGTGTGGGTGCGGGATGGTGCGATTACCTTGCGAGCTCTGCGTGTCCTGATAGTGATCGGCATACTGAGAGTGCAGGATACAGGACTGCGGTCGGGGCTGAGGGACGGAGCGAGGAGACAGGAAGAACAGAGTTAGTGAGGAATATTTAGAAATGCATACATCCCAATCTTGGAAATTCAACGCTTGGCGTTCTCCGGGATGGCATGATGTAATTATCCATTGAATCATTTTCATCATGCATTCATCTGCTCCCTTCTCTTTGAACCCGCCCTTTGAAAGCACGGCTCCTTGCCCACCCACACACACGCGCTAAAAGTTAAAGCGTCCCCAGTGTGTACGGGCAGCCCAGCGCAGAGAGAGCCATTGTGCCGGTTTTAGCCGCATTGTTGGCAGTTCAGGGAGGGAATAAGAGGGTGCTTTATATAGAGCCATACCAAAGACCCCTCAGGAAAAGTCCGCACACTGCCCAGGGCCATGAACCTCAGACCTTTTGTTCGTTCCCTCGCATTCTTCGGCGTTACAGCCCCAATCCGACGCTGGTACGGTTTAATACTAATGTGTTATGGCACAATTCAATTGTTTTCGCTATCAGTGTTGGCTAAAACTGGTCAGTTAAAAATAATTTACGCTCGTCATCAACAGAATAGCTGCACACCCAGAAGGAATCAACCCACACAGGTATGAAACTTGGTGGGTAGGGCCTAATCGCTGTACGTGACTGACCCAACAGCCACAATAACGGACTATCAGCGAGCAGTGGTGTCCTCCATGAGTCATCCTGTTAGTGCAGCACCATTGGCAGACGACTGCACCACCCAGGACTGCATGCACACAGACCGTTACCACGACTGTCCTTAACACCACGTCACCATCACCAAAGACTGCAGTGGTGTCGTACCAGACTGTCATGGAGTGACTCAGAATAGCATTGGGTCATCTTCATTCTTGGTGAATACAGCCAAGCAATGTGTGCGGAGGCACCGTGTTCAGCGGCAACATGAGCGGTATGATATCACGCAGCTCCCGTCCAGAAGGCGCTGGTGTCCCTCCACCTTCAGCCCTACCGCACCATCTGCAGGAACTGTGTGAGGATGTTCAAGCTGCATGGGATGGATTATCACAGGACACCATTAGGAACCTCTACAGCTCCATACCGAGACGTCTGGCGTGTTGGGTTAGCAAAGACGGCGGCCCGACTCCACCATACTGAGAGACAGACTTCTGTATGTGTAGCTCAATAAATATTGATCATATCAGTCTAAACTTATCATCAGTTATTGATCCTGGTCACCTTTATCTTCCTTCCCAACACCACCGCACTCCCACACCTCCTTCTGGGTGCAGCTGTTCTTTTGATGATGAGCTCATTTTACTACTACTCTAGTAGTTTTGAAAAAATAACAACTAAAGAAAAGTCTTTCTGGTTTCTGCATCTTTACTGGCGGTGGCATAACATGAAAATCAGTATTGTGAAATATCTAATTATTGATTTATATATAGTGCTTACTGTTTATCTATAATTTGTGGAATTATGATCTGTTTAAAGGGATAGGGAAAGTGGCTAACAATGAACAGAAGCTAGTAGCTAGCACACCAATCAAAGTATCAATCGCATACAGCAAATTTGCATTCATTCATTGTTAGCAGTGTTAGCATTTTCACTAAACTGGCCGGTCAACTAACTAGTTAAGTCAGTAAATACATAAATAAGTATATTTGGGATTTAGGCACAGGCTTCAGATCAATCTTAAATGGCTGACTATGTGCCAAGTGCGGGGCGGACATAGAAATTCCATAGAGCCACTCAATAATGCTAGGCTTTGAATGGTCAGCTGCTAAAAATGACCCATCAGGAGAACTGCATATTGTGCTCTGAGAGGGAACAATGGTGTATCTGGAGGCTGAACGTAAAGCTGGGGAAGGGAGGCGACGTGGCAAGGCTTGTGCGGTGGGAAGTGGGCGCACAGTAGTAGCTTGAGAAGACGTTTGGGTGTTTGGCTTTATGTGGTGCAACAATTTCGCTAGTTAGCAAGCATAGCCGCTAATAATTTACACATAGCACATAATCCTAGCTGTATGTCAGTCTTCTACTCCACTCTGCTCTACCTTTACCCTTTGGAAACTTTGTATAGTGACCTAGCAGGCTAACAAAGCAGAGCTAATGCTAGCCACAAGCAGTCCCTCCAACAGCTCTCATGTTAAGGGTAGTTGGCTAGCTAGTCAGGTATCTAGTAGTCTCGACTACGGACACTTCCATGCGGAGTATACGGGTCAGGATTCTGCTAAGTGCATTCTCATTGACTATCCACACTTCCTGGTATCCGCATTTTCATCCGATGTGAGTCAAAGTTTCATAGTTCCAGCCTAGCTAACAGTTGTTCCTGTCGTAGACACTCTGCTGTGTTTCCTGAGGGACTGTTTATGTCGTGACACCGTTTTCAAGACTGGACTGCCAAATAGCAGGCTCATGATTCATGGCGTCATGGCCATGGGAAGGGGGTTGAAACTGACGAACCACCCAGCAACCAACTTTGTGTTTGGACTTTCTTATACTTTACTGACGTTGGGAGTTTTAACTGACCAGCACTGGTTACAGTGTTTCAGTTGATTATGTCTCAAGTCGCAAAATCTGGGGAAGTGGTCTTACCAGTCTGTTCCAGGTGGGTCTTCTCCGTATGGTGACCGGAGAGTGGGTAGGTCTGCAGGAAACAGCAGAAAGTAAGAACAATGTTAAACGCAGTTCTGCCAGTCTGCCACTGGGGGCAGCAGTCCTTGCAGAGTATGTGTACCAGAACTAGATGAAGTAAAATTGGCACCAAATCTAGCGCTAGTCTTCCGATTTGGAGAAGACAAAGAGAGAGAGTGTGTAAAGAGGTATCAGTGGACTCACTCTGCACAGATTTTGTTCTGTTTGTAGAACTTGTGTCTGGCGGTGAAGAGGCGTGCAATGTATTTGGCCATCTCCATATCCTCCTGGCGGCAGAGAGAAAACCAACACTAGCTTTAAAGTCTCAAATAGAAAGCATCAGATAATAAATGCATTTCTCCAATATACTTTTGCAATGTGAAAACGACCAAATAAGTTTTTGTTTAATGTATTTATGGTGAATTGTATCGCTGGCATATTTTATGAAAAATTTAATATTTTCAAATAAGCATGAAACACGGTTTATCCAATCCCCCAATTTAACACATCTGCTTAATATCAACAATACTTGCTTTGGCCATGTTCGCTCTATATGTGCTAATGATATGTTTAATATTTGGCTTGAACAGAATGAGCTTTAAGCTGTATTCTGGAACAGCTCATGCATTTTGGTATAAGACAAAATCTATTTGTAGTGCATTTCACATATGAATATGCTTTATGTCATATGACATGTATTAGATATATTTCCAAATACAGTCATTTATATATTAAATGTGCCATTTTTACATTTAGTTCATCTACATATGGGCAAATAAATAAATAAATAAATTGGCATATATTTAAATGTACAGAAATTACACAGTTAAATATCGTCACTGTCCCAAAACAATTGTCACTGTCTCCCAAATATTATATGTTAGGGGTGCACCGATCCGATATTAGGATCGGATATCGGTTCCGATATTAATTATTAGTTAGTTGGATCGGGTTTTGGTTAATTAGGCCGATCCCCACTCTAATTCATTTGCAATGTGTGCTATGTCGTTCAATAGCATGTTTATGGGGTGCCTGTAATTGTAGCGGGGGAATGTCGCACCCCAGCGAGGCTCGTACCGTTGTTGCTGTGATCACAGACCAGCGCTACAAGATGAGCTACCGGTTCCCCAGAGGGGACTCTCAGTGTGCAGAGGAGAAACTCACAAACGGGGAACAAACAAAGGCTGCCAGGAGGAAAAACTGGCGTGATCAACGAAGCAAACCTAAACGATTTCCTCAAACGAAACGGAACCTCGCAATGAGACCCTCCTAATGCCCGAACTTTAGGGGGAGAAGCAAACAGCCTCGAGAGGCTCAAAAGGTTTGATCCGGTTACTCACGAGAGCCATGTGCACATGACAACGTCAACTTATAACTAAGCAACCAAGGGCCGGCACCCTTAGGCTTAAGTAGCCTGAGCTGCAGGTGTTAGCGTTTGTCGCTTGAATGCTCATTGATATCCCCTTTGTCTCCCCCAAGTGGCCGTAGGTGGATCTGCAGGAACCTGAAACCTTACAGTAGACTTGACTTACAAACAGGAACAACAACACGGAGCGAGCCGGAGAGTGAGCTGTATGAGTGAGCTTAGTAAAGTAGTGTTTCTATCAGCCCTGGTGCTTTACGTCGCTCCAACATGGTAAAGTATACGGGGTATTAATTTAAAAATGGTATCAGATCGGTATCGGGTCTCGACAGATATGCAAAGTTTATGTATCAATGCTGGTATCGGAACTGGAAAAGCTGGATCGGTGCATCCCTAGTATATAGTATACATAACTTTACACTAGGAGGCAAAACCCTGCAATCTCATACCTCCATCTGGATGCTATTCTTTTGATGATGAGTGTATTTTAAAGCCTGCTAGTTTTGAAAGACTGAAGACTAAAGAAAACTGTTTCTGGTTTCTGTATCTTTACTTATTATGTATGTATTTCTGCCCAAAGAAAAACAAGGATCTCCAAAATAACAACTTTACAGAGGAGGGCAAAAGCCTAATTTAATTTTAATGCAAGTCAATGAAACCAGACGTCTTCCCAAGCAGTTCTGGCCCATTTCTGTTGGTCCATTCATCATGAAATCCTCACACAGTGTAAACGGCAGCTGCTGTGTTTAAATGATGCATAAAAGTCAAAAAGGGGCAAAAATGAAGATACATGTTTTTCACTGGACATCAGTAATCTATCTAGCTCTCCGAAGAGGTTCTAGCTCTATTACTGCATTGCTCCAACGCTTGCAAAGTTTAAATACAGTCAGCGTAACTAAATATTACAGATTGTTTTTAGATTCATTTCACTGAACAGAAATCCTTAAGACTCCTTAGGTTCTAACGGTGCCCCACTAGACGTTACCTTACTTCACAACCCATTACCTACAGTGCTAAAGCTAAGCTGCATCTATCTCATTGTTCAGCCTGGAAAGCTCACTGTTTATAAAGCTCACAGTTTTTTTCCACCACGTTTGTTTTCCAGATCCGAACGTTCCGCAGTGCAGCGTTTCCCGTGGGACGACCTTGGCGAGAGTGCAGTCTAAACACTCACCGTGTGGAACATGATGGCGTCGTCTTTGCTGGTTATCTCCACGGTGATGGCTGACTTGTTGTGCCCGATGGTGCCGATGTCCTTCCACCTGAAACAGAGGAAGAGTGAGAAGTGCTAGTCAGCAGGACCTTCAGGGTCTCAGATTAGCTCCACAGCCTTGAGCACATTCCTATGGATTAGGACAAACACAGTTATCTACAGCAACAGACAAATATACACCACCGGGCCAGAGTTAGAGACGGCTACTCATAGAAGGTTCTCCTTATGTCTATCTAAAAGCTTTAGAATAAAAGTGAAGACATCAAACCATAAAATAGCCCTCACGGAATTATATCAGTCCACCTTAAATACCTCCAACTTGCAATGAAATGGAATGGATTAATTCTATATTGCACATTAGTTATGTATTAAACACCGGTGAAGTAGATGTATGGATAAAGGAATGAACGAATGAAGGAGCAGTGTTGGTGTATGGATAAAGGAATGAACGAATGAAGGAGCAGTGTTGGTGTTATGGATAAAGGAATGAATGAATGAAGGAGCAGTGTTAGTGTATGAATAAAGGAATGAATGGATAAAGGAACAGTGTTGGTGTATGGACAAAGGAATGAACGGATGAAGGAGCAGTGCTGGTGTATGGATAAAGGAATAAATGGATGAAGGAGCAGCGTTGGTGTATGGATAAAGGAATGAACGGATGAAGGAGCAGTGTTGGTGTATGGATAAAGGAATGAACGGATGAAGGAGCAGTGCTGGTGTATGAATAAAGGAATGAACGGATGAAGGAACAGTGTTGGTGTATGGATAAAGGAATGAATGGATGAAGGAGCAGTGTTGGTGTTATGGATAAAGGAATGAACGGATGAAGGAGCAGTGCTGGTGTACAGATAAAGGAATAAATGGATGAAGGAGCAGTGTTGGTGTATGGATAAAGGAATGAACGGATGAAGGAGCAGTGTTGGTGTATGAATAAAGGAATGAACGGATGAAGGAACAGTGTTGGTGTATGGATGAAGGAATGAACGGATGAAGGAACAGTGCTGGTGTATGGATGAAGGAGCAGTGTTGGTGTATGGATAAAGGAATGAATGGATGAAGGAGGAGTGTTGGTGTTATGGATAAAGGAATAAATGGATGAAGGAGCAGTGTTGGTGTATGGATAAAGGAATGAACGGATGAAGGGGAAGTGTTGGTGTATGAATAAAGGAATGAACGGATGAAGGAGCAGTGTTGGTGTATGGATAAAGGAATGAACAAATGAAGGAATGATGTTGGTGATGGATAAAGAATGAACGGATGGAGGAGCAGTGTTGGTGTTGAGTTGGTACTCAGGGGTTTCCCATTAGACTGAACATTAGAACGGTGTTAGTATCTGGGAAACTGCTAGTTAGCCTACTACCCTACTGCTAATTAACCTACTAGCCTACTGCTAGTTAGCCTACTAGCCTACTGCTAATTAACCTACTAGCCTACTGCTAGTTAGCCTACTAGCCTACTGCTAGTTAGCCTACTAGTTAGGGGCTAAAAATCTACCAACCAAGACAAAGAGGAGGAAGAAGGGTCAGTGGTGAGTCTCACCGGTGCAGCATGATGGACCTTCCATTCCTGTGCTTGACGAAGACTCCGATGAAGGACACGCCGATGAAGATGTCATTGGTGTAGTTGTCCTGGAGCCAAAACAGTAATATTCAATAGGTGACCCCAAATTCAGCACACTGTTTCTGTGAGCATGCTTTCACATATGTCCTCACTTTAGCAGCGAAGCTCTCCTGCCCGAACCCGTCCAGCTTCTCCACCTCTTTGATGTAGAGCAATTCGGCTTCCGCAGGCAGCATCCGACTAGAACACACACAACCAGACAACTACACTTACGGCTCTCTTATAACATATGTGTGCAGGGGAAGGGGAATTCCACCATGTTTCAAAATTCCTCCATAATTTAAAGGGCTTATATGCCAAGTCATTCAGAGTGGTCTGATCAGGGATGCTCTGTTCCAGAGCCAGGGTTGTTCACAGTGGTGCTGATTGGAACCAGATGTATGCCTCAGGCTCAGAAAGGTCCTACATGACGTAGTTATGAATGCACCGTCTGATCCATGAGACGTATGGCGTAGGAAAGTATTGAGATATGAACCAGCTGCACAAATAGTTGCTCCCAGAATGAATGGGTAAGCAGCCTATGGCTGTACCTGACACGTCACCGTCACCAAAGACTGCGTTGGTGTCGTACCAGACTGTCATGGAGTGACTCAGAATGGCAGAGGGTCATCTTCAGTGACCGTGGTCAGCACCAAGATGAACGGTTTGTTGTCACACATCCAGAAGACCTGGTGTCACTCCACCTCCACCCCTACCGCACCATCTGCAGGAACTGTGTGAGGATGTTCAAGCTGCATGGGATGGATTATCACAGGACACCATTAGGAACCTTTACTCAAGCACCGATTCCAGATGTCCATGCCGAGACGTCTGGCATGATGAGCGGGTATGAGTGGGTCTAAAGTGCTGTAGGCTGACCAGACAGATGAATGTGTATGTGCGTATGGTTATGACATCACATCCTCAATGAATTCCATATGGGGATTTATGCAGCTAGTATGGAATCGGGAAGGTAGTAGTATATCAGACTTGTCATGTGGGCTCTTTAACAACACAGCACCTCGTTTTGGAATCAGTAATCCATGTGTCGCTCCGTGTAGGTGGTGCTTACTAGTGACTCTTGTGTTCTTCGGCCACTTTCTGTGTCCAGTCCTCCAGCACCTCGTCCACATGAGGCCAGTTCTAGAAAAGAGGCAGTTGAGCAACGTGTTAATAAGCTGTTTACTGTGCGTTGCCACCAATACCTTAAGTATTCCAGAACTGATCCACATTATATGGCCAGAAGTATGTGGACATACTCCTCCTAACCCCTCCTAATTCCTGAGTTTAGGTGTTTCAGCCATATCAATTGCAAACCAGCAGCTAGAATGGGCTAAACCAGCTAACCAGCTGCTAAACGGCACTAGAATGGGTCATCCTGAAGAGCTCAGAGACTTAAAACATGGCACTGTCATAGGATGCCATCTTTACCAAGAGTTTAAGACATGTCTGCCATGCTAGAGTTGTCCTAGTCAACTGGAAGTGCTTGAAAGCCTCTATTGTGAATTGAAAGCATCTACAAGCAACAGCAGCTCAGCTATGAAGCGGCAAACTCGAAAAAGCACCTAGCCTTCGATGCATTGCTCATTATAAGGTCCGGACCATCTCTGGAAGCAACTATGCATTAGGAGCTTCATGCAATGGGCTTCCATGCCCAGGCACCTGCACATAAGCCTATGATCACTAGGCT
>JAMWET010006546.1:55000-60000 GCA_024036415.1 Prochilodus magdalenae
TACACATACAGAAGTCTGTCTCTCAGTATGGTGTCAGACCGACGTGTTTGCTAACCCAACACCCAGACGTCTCGGTATGGAGCTGTAGAGGTTCCTAATGGAGTCCTGTGAAAATCCATCCCATGCAGCTCGAACGTCCTCACACAGTTCCTGCAGATGGTGCGGGTAGGGGTGGAGGTGGAGTGACACCAGAGCCTCTGGATGTGTGACCGCACACCGTTCATCTCGGTGCTGACCACGGTGCCTCCACACACGGATTCGTTGGGCGTCTCCACCAAGACTAAAGCGGGACTCGTCACTGAAGATGACCCAACGCCATTCTGAGGCACTCCATGACAGTCTGGTACGACACCACTGCAGTCTTTGGTGACGGTGACGTGGTGTTAAGGACAGTCGTGGTTGCATGTAGTCCTGCTTGGTGCAGCCGTCTGCCAATGGTGCTGCACTAACAGGGTGACCCATGGAGGACACCACTGCTCACTGAGCATCCGTAACGGTGGCTGTTGGGTCAGTCAGGTACAGCGATAAGGGCCGTCACATGTGCAGCCGAGTGTCAAACCTACCCACCAAGTTTCATTCCTGTCGGATGATTCCTTCTGGGTGCAGCTGTTTATGTAACGACTCCTTTGAGTGAATGAGCGTATGTTAAAATTCCATATGGGTAATTCCTCACATTCAGGGAAGTTCTATACCTGTATCATACTTGCAGTTTGCGCTATATAACCCTAAACGACCCTACATGACAAGCAGTTTGTGTATACACTATTAAAGCACCCTCGGATGGGGGCTGTCTGCCTTCCCGGGCCACATTCCAGAATTCCAGCTGACCACTTTCAGCTGCTGTATTTTCCAGTTTATTGCTTGGTTACCATGTGAGTGTTTCCAACTCATACAATCAAACATAAGTCACGGTCCAGCGCCCGCACACCTGCACACACACACTCAGAGTCTCTGTTTAGAAGCTATTAAACCTAAACGCATCCACGCGGCCTGCCTTTACTGACACAGGGACTTCAGGGTCCCCTGCCGGGGGCACAGGCTTCATCCACACTGCACGCCCTGCCTTTACTGACACAGGGACTTCAGGGTCCCCTGCCGGGGGCACAGGCTTCATCCACACGCCCTGCCTTTACTGACACAGGGACTTCAGGGTCCCCTGCCGGGGCACAGGCTTCATCCACACGCCCTGCCTTTACTGACACAGGGACTTCAGGGTCCCCTGCCGGGGCACAGGCTTCATCCACACTGCACGCCCTGCCTTTACTGACACAGGGACTTCAGGGTCCCCTGCCGGGGGCACAGGCTTCATCCACACGCCCTGCCTTTACTGACACAGGGACTTCAGGGTCCCCTGCCAGGGGCACAGGCTTCATCCACACGCCCTGCCTTTACTGACACAGGGACTTCAGGGTCCACAGCTACAGGCTCTATAGGATAGACTGGCCTGTAGAACAGGAAGCTCTGGAGCAGCACATGAGCCTGAGGTCAGCATGTCTAAAGCCAGGGATGGGCTAGAGGAGTATGAAGCCCCCCTGGAGTGGGCTGAGGAGCGGTGGAGCAGAGGAGCAGTGGAGTGGTGGAGCAGTGGAGTGGTGGAGCTCCGCTCTGGAGTGATGAAGCTCAGCTCTCTTTTTCTCTCACACATTTTCACACACAAATTTGGCAGCAAGCTTTCCTGACCGCAGGCCAGAACATAAATACAGTCTGGAAAGCACCTCTCCCTCCACATGTTCCCTCTCTCTCTCCCTCTCCCTCCCTCTCTCCCTCCCTCTCTCTCTCCCTCCACATGTTCCCTCTCTCTCTCCCTCTCTCTCTCTCCCTCCCTCTCTCTCTCCCTCCACATGTTCCCTCTCTCTCTCTCTCTCTCTCTCTCTCTCAGCTCTCTCCTTTCCTCGACCCTCTCTCTCTCTTCTCATGTCCCTCCCACATGTTCCCCCTCTCCTCTCCTCCCTATATCTCTCCCTCCCTCTCGTCTCTCTCTCTAACATGTTCCCTCTCTCTCCCTCTCTCTCCCTCCCTCTCTCTCTCCCTCCACATGTTCCCTCTCTCTCTCCCTCTCTCTCTCCCTCCCTCTCTCTCTCCCTCCACATGTTCCCTCTCTCTCTCTCTCTCTCTCTCTCTCCCTCCACATGTTCCCTCTCTCTCCTCTCTCTCTCTCTCCCTCCACATGTTCCCTCTCTCTCCCTCTCTCTCTCCCTCCCTCTCTCTCTCCCTCCACATGTTCCCTCTCTCTCTCTCTCCCTCCACATGTTCCCTCTCTCTCTCTCTCTCTCTCTCTCCCTCCACATGTTCCCTCTCTCTCTCTCTCTCTCTCTCTCTCTCCCTCCACATGTTCCCTCTCTCTCTCTCTCTCTCTCCCTCCCTCCACATGTTCCCTCTCTCTCTCCCTCCACATGTTCCCTCTCTCTCCCTCCACATGTTCCCTCTCTCTCTCTCTCTCTCTCTCTCTCTCTCTCTCTCTCCCTCCACATGTTCCCTCTCTCTCTCTCTTTCCCTCCCTCCACATGTTCCCTCTCTCTCTCCCTCCACATGTTTCCTCTCTCTCCCTCCACATGTTCCCTCTCTCTCTCTCTCTCTCTCTCTCTCTCTCTCTCTCTCTCCCTCCACATGTTCCCTCTCTCCCTCTCTCTTTCCCTCCACATGTTCTCTCTCTATCTTTCTCCTTCTCCTTCTCTCCTATTCTCTCCCACCACATGTTCCCTTTTTTCTCTATCTCCCTTTCTTTCTCTCTCTCTCTCTCTCTCTCTCTCTCTCTCTCTCTCTCTCTCTCTCTCTCTCTCTCTCTCTCTCTCTCTCTCTCCCTCTGTTTCTCTCTCTCTATACCTCCACATGGTTCTCTCTTTCTTTTTCCCTCTCCCTCTCTCTTGCTCAATCCCTCTCTCTCCATATCTTCCCCTTTCTCTCTCCTTCTGTCCACATGTTCCCTCTCTCTTTCTCTGTCTGTCTGTCTCTCTCTCTCCACCTGTTCTTTCTCTCTCTATATATGTTCCCTCTCTCTTTCTCTCTCCCTCTCTCTCTCAACATATTCCCTTGCTTTCTCTCCCTCTCTCCCTCCCTCTCTCACACTCTCTCTCTCTCTTTCTCTCTCATTCTTTTTTGAGCTGTTGTTTAGTTGGAGGTTGTAATCTATCTCTGCTCTGTGCTCCTAACCTGTCATTACATGGTGAGAAGGCCATTCCATCGCCACGGTAACCCTTTAATTAGCAAGCTCAGACCACCGCCCCTCTGCTGGGGGTGGAGTCTGTGGTCCGGAGTGGGCAGGGCCTCTTTGGCAGCTCTATTACAGTGACCTAACAAAAATGTTTCAAAAATGTTTACAGTGTGCTGACCACCATAACACAACCCACCAAACACCAAACAGAACACCTCACCAGAGAGAGAGAGAGAGAGAGAGAGAGGGAGAGAGGGAGAGATGATGAGGGAGAGAGAGAGAGAGAGAGAGAGAGAGAGAGGGAGAGAGAGAGAGAGAGAGAGAGAGAGAGAGAGGGAGAGATGATGAGGGAGAGATGATGAGGGAAGGAGAGAGGAGAGAGAGAAAGACAGATGGAGAGAGAGAGACAGAAAAAAAGTTGTACAGAAGGGAGAAGAGTGAAAAAAGAAAGAAATAGGAAGAAAGAAATTAAGTGACAGCGAGAAAGAGAGAAAGAAAGAGAGAGAGAGAGAGAGAGAGAGAGAGAGTGAGAGAAAGAGAGAGAGAAATTGAGTAAGAAAAAGAAAAGACAGAAAGATACAGACAGAAAAGAAAGAAGAAGTGTGAGAAAAGAAAAAAAACCAACACGGAATCTGAGAAGGAGCACCCAAACCTTCACACACCACCGCACACATGCACCATATTCAGACACCCACCACACAGACTCACATACATACATACAGACACACACCACACGCACGCATGCACACACACTCACTCACACAAAGGCCAGGCTCGCTGACACGGGTGACCACATAAACAGTGCAGCTACAGCAGCACCTCCAGACTGGCTCCTACACGAACGAGTAGAAACTGTGTGTTTGTGTATGTGTTCAGGTGTGTGTGTGTGTGTGCAGGGGTGTGTGTTTGTGCAAGGGTGTGTGTGTGCGTGTGTGCAGGTGTGTGTGTGTGTGTGTGTACAGGGGGGTGTGTGTGTGCGTGTGTGCAGGTGTGTGTGTGTGTGTGTGTGTGTACGGTGTGTGTGTGTGTGTGTGTGTGTACAGGGGTGTGTGTGTGTGCAGGGGTGAGTGTGTGTGTGCAGGGGTGAGGTGTGAGTGTGTGTGTGCAGGGGTGTGTGTGTGTGTGCAGGCGTCAGTGTGTGTGTGCAGGGGTGAGTGTGTGTGCAGGGGTGAGGTGTGTGCAGGGGTCAGTGTGTCTGCAGGGGTGAGTGTGTGTGCAGGGGTGAGTGTGTGTGTGCAGGGGTGAGTGTGTGTGCAGGGGTGAGTGTGTGTGCAGGGGTGAGTGTGTGTGTGCAGGGGTCAGTGTGTGTGCAGGGGTGAGTGTGTGTGTGCAGGGGTGTGTGTGTGTGCAGGGGTGAGGTGTGTGTACAGGGGTGTGTGTGTGTGCAGGGGTGAGGTGTGTGTGCAGGGGTGAGTGTGTGTACAGGGGTGTGTGTGTGTACAGGGGTGTGTGTGTGTGCAGGGGTGAGTGTGTGTACAGGGGTGTGTGTGTGTGTGCAGGGGTGAGTGTGTGTACAGGGGTGTGTGTGTGCAGGGGTGAGTGTGTGTACAGGGGTGTTTGTGTGTGCAGGGGTCAGTGTGTGTGCAGGGGTGAGTGTGGGTGTGCAGGGGTCAGTGTGTGTACAGGGGTGAGTGTATGTACAGGGGTGTGTGTGTGTGCAGGGGTGAGTGTGTGTGCAGGGGTGAGTGTGTGTGCAGGGGTCAGTGTGTGTGCAGGGGTGAGTGTGTGTGTGCAGGGGTGAGTGTGTGTGCAGGGGTGAGTGTGTGTGTGCAGGGGTCAGTGTGTGTGCAGGGGTGAGTGTGGGTGTGCAGGGGTCAGTGTGTGTGCAGGGGTCAGTGTGTGTGCAGGG